>JAQGCW010000308.1:0-12961 GCA_034700065.1 Mesodorylaimus bastiani | reverse complement strand
AGTTAAAGAAATTTCAAGAAATTCACACAAAAGTGAGAATTTTTCTCAGATTTTCGATCAAATTGATCACTTATCATAGATATTATCGATAATTTGTGGCACTGATCACTGACAATTCGTTGATCAGACAGTAAAAGGTAATTTTTGACCATCCCGCAGTGTATGGTTCGGTAAGTATGGTGTATGGTAAGTATGGTTCGAACAAGACCCCCGGGGGACATTATCGAGGTTTTACGGTAAAGAGGTAGAAAAATGTGTTTGACTTACGATTCCACTCCTCCTTTGGATTGAAAAACTTTTTCTCGTAATCCGATTTCCAAGCGATATCCGTCTTGAGAGTATTTACGGGCGCTTTTGCGGGATTGCCATCGGCGTCGAACTCTCGTGCGATTATGAACGAGTCTGAAAAGCAGAATGCAAACACATGTAATTGAATCTGGCTGAAATTACCATTAGCAATGCCACACCGGACAAGGACTATGGGTCTGTATGAATGCACCTTTCAGCTCATGAAAGTTTCTGTCGATTTCAAACTTGACCCACTAACAAATAGTATATCAACTTTAAAAAAACAACCAAAATCAGAACACTCACCATTGAACATGCTGTTGGCCACGGCTCCGCACGGATAAATGATGCTGCCGGAACCGTTCTTTTCGAACGGAGCACAGTCTTGATTCGGATGCTGAAATTCGCCCAATAATTGTACGTCGTCCCTCGATTTCACATATCGACGATGATTTTGATAAAAATTCGATAGCCCGTAATAAACGAAGACCGGTTTGGGAATGTCTTCGGGCACGGTAAAGTGCATTTCGCAATGGCACGCACCGCCGTCCACCAAAATTTCGTCCTTCAACGTTTCATTTTTGATAATATCCTTACAAGGAATGCCGGTATGCTTGCAGTCGACGGTGTAATCGTAGCTGTGCTCTTGAACCTGAAAGCGAAAATCAATCTTTTAGCTTTTCACTGTTAAAAGTACTTTACAAAATCTGCTTTTAAAATCCATAAAAGAAACCTCTAAACCTGAAGGAAAAACATACTTACTCCTTTTGAGGCGAAGAATAAAACCACACCGATCGGAATGAATATCAGCCCAATGACGAAGAACGTCGGCAAAACGGTACCCGCCGTCAATATCGGTTGCCAGGCTTTCAGTTTTTGTTGTTTGAACCTCGAATCTGAAAAGGAAAAATGAAGCAATTAGCAATCAAAGGTGTGAAAATTATTTTCGAGACTTCATCCCTAATCTCCTCAGAATCTTCTACAAAAACCTACTGAAATTTGGCGGCGGATTGATATCGTATTTTCCCACAACCATTCTTTGGACTTATGCTCGAACAGAAATGCGAAGACTAGACTTGACGACAGTGAGTACTTTCAGCGGAAATGACTCATACCACCGATCTTCGTCATCAATCGAGATAAGATTTCCTTAGAAGAAAGAGAACATAACCAATGCGGAAAAGGCAGTCGACGGAAAAAAGTACACAACGAGGATTGCTGGCGACCACCACCGACGCACCTGGATCCGCTTAAAACGACGTGGTGGAATAGAATCGACTCAAGAGGAGGACGGTTCAGCAAACAACGGTTATATTACTGAACAATCCGACCGCCCATACCTGCAGCCAGAACGAATTTATGAAATACCTCCGCACAGTGTCGAGCGGGACGAAAAGCTGTCACGGAAAACGAGTAAAGCTAGCTTGAACGAGCAAGGGAAAACTATAGAGAAATGACAACCGAACCACCCGTCGATGTCCGCCGTTCCATATATGCATTGGATTGAATTGCGCCCGAGGCACATCTCGTTTCAATCAATTAGCATATACGTAAAGGGAAACGCGAGCTGTCGTCGTCCCCAAGACCTATGAGTAAACTAAACTCTCCCCGCCCATTTCATTTCGAAAAAGGTACCCAGATTCATGAGAAAAAGACATTATCAACCGACACGTTCTTCCCTGGAATTCTCGCCCCAGAACGGTCACGACTACCTTCTGTTGTCGTCGTCCAAATTGCGAAGTGGCTCGACGACGATTTTACTTTCAAAGACACGACAACGACGACGAGGAGAAAGAAGACGACAACGCCCTTTGGCTAAACATTTAGCCACAAGTGTTGGTGACACGAAAACGGGGCGTAAAATGCCTCGTGTAACCAACGACGAGTTGTAAAACGCTATTTTTCGTTCGTCCTCGTAATGCTTGGTCAAACAAGTGTCTCCGATGGCGAAAAATTTGTTCTCCCCTGTCTCAATCGGACCAGCCGACATGGTAAACAGTCCCTCGACTTTTCATTCACTGGAGAGAGAGAGAGTAGATTTCGAGGAAACCTACGAACGAGATTGTCCATCGGCGGCTGGAGCATTCTGGATCATTGATAGACTTTTTCAAAGCGGTTCAATCGATCAATGCTTCAATTCCTGATTTCGTGATCAAAAATTCTTTGACCCTCCGAGTCGACTTATTTGAAGCCCTAGAGATTTGTCTGATTTTTTCCTACGGCGAACAATTTTGCGACGTCCTCTAGAACGACTGATGATTGAATATTCTTTCTACGTACATCTACCTATAGAACCAGCGTACAGTAAGCCTGCGACAAAGAAATCCTATAACAAATATAGAAATTCTTGGCCTTAATTCAAATTCCGAATGTTTCAAACTTTTCGAAAACTTCTCAACTTCATAATCCTCAAATCTGACCTACGAACCAAGATTTCTGAAACCTTGGCTCTTCAAAACCCTCAAATTTGAGCAACCTCCTCAAAATCTCAATCAAACAGTAATTTCTCAAAGTTTCTCAAACAAAAAAATTCAACTTACCCGACGGTCTATTGGCCTTGTTTCCTTGTTGTTGTTGTTCCGAACCGGGCGACGTGGTTCCATTATTCGGCGTCGACGGACCACCGGATGTTCCTTGTCCTTGATTTTGTTGCTGATTTTGATTCGATCCAGAATTCGACGGATTTCGAGCAGCCGTGTCCGACTTTTGAACCGCCGATGGCATTTTCGATGGCGAAAATTTTGGCGAAAATATTTCCCGCAGATTGATCGAAGAAGTTGATGAGAATTTTTTGAAAAATAATCGATCACGTGTTCTTCGTCGGAAATCAATCGAACTGGAACCAAGAAGAGGATCAAAGGATCAAAAGATCGATCGAATGACTAAATTTGCATAATTTTTCAAGTTGCTGAGCAACGGCAGCCATTTCAAAAGTTGACTTGATGAGTAGGTTCACAGAAAAGGCGGGAACTTTCAAAAAGAAAGTAGTGCGCTCTAGTATGCTGATTGTGAGTCGCTCCTTTCCAGAGACAACAATCAATCAATACCCGCAACATATCTGAATCGACCATGCACTCTCACCAGTCTCACAAAGTACGCGCAAGAAACAAGTCAAGGCGGACATCAACGGAGCACTTAGCATCCTAAAAGTGCAAACACCTCTTGAACCATCGAACTCTCAAATGCCACAAAAATGTCACAAAAGCGATACACATCATCATCATTTCTCGTCCTCGTCCGTTTTCTTCTTACGGAAGAACAGTAATTAGATTAGGAAGATGACGGCGCAGACCATCAAGACCATCAACAACGCGGACAACAACTATTCGATCCACGGACGGGCATTCCTCCAGTCTCGCTTCACGACGAAATCCGCCAGATAAGCTACCCATTGCTCAAAAGCGCCTAAAAAAACAACTCTCATGTTAGAAACAATTCAGTCAGCAAGCAAGCAATAAAAAATCAACTTACCGGCCGAGTTCGCCGTCGATGGGATCGTCGCCGAAGCAACTTGCGATTGAGGAATCAATGAACGATTCTTACCATCGTCGGATTTCTTCTCGCGCTTGATTCGAGTGACACGCAACACGATCCTCTCGCCACATTCTTCCAATTCGTCCAAAGATTGACGCCACTTGTTTTCCGCTTCCTAAACACGAAAAAAGAACATCATATACGTTATGAGAGAACAAAACAAAACTTCGGACAAAAAAATGTTGAAACCAAAGAAATATTAAAGAAAAGTCAACGAAAAACCACTTACCTCTTTCGCGTCCGATTCCGATTTGCTTTCCAGTCGTTTAAAGTAGTTGAAAATTTTGGAGTCGAACTCGGGATAGAAATTGGCGGGCAACATAATATTGAAATTCACCGTCGTCGCTTTCTCGATCAATCCCACGGCGTGACGCTTCTCGACGTTTTTGAGGAGACACGGACGACGAGAATTCGAAGAACTGGCGCAGCTTCTTCTTGTTGGCCACCGGAAAGTACGAGACGAACTTCTGAAGCTCGGCGCAATTCTCGAATTCCAACGTCGTCAAGAAATGCGATTCTCCACGACCGAACACGATCTCGTTCTCCGAGCAGCGAATATGGTCGAGCAATTTGATGGTCGGTTTGAGAGCGCAACGGGAGACGTTGAGGAGGAGAGAAAGCGCAAACCGACCGTGCGCGCCGCCGACAAAACAGCAGACTGGCAGGCAGCTGAGGCGCTGGCAGGGAATCCTCGCACCTGAAAGTGTAAAGTGCTGGTTGGTCCTTGGTACGGGGGTCTTTCGTATGACTACTGTTTCGTTCTTCCAAGAATTCCAAGACCATAAGCCGATTTCTGTCATTCTATTGACCACTGTATCCGACAAGTGATTAAAAACCGCCGATAGTTTATCCACGTTACATCAGAAGAACGCTCATACCTCTTTTTATCCTCGCACTAATCCGAGGATAAAAAGAGGTATGAGCCCACCTCGTTGTTTGTCGATGGCCGATCTGACTTTGCGTTTCTTCGGTGTGGTCGACTTCGTTCCATCGCGGCGGCCTTGCTTGGGTTGCAACCGGTTTCCATTTCCGACCGACGCGTTGCTCCGTCTGCCGTCGGGGAGGTATGTCCAAAGACTCCTCCGTATGTGGGAATCGAACCACGGACCTCTGGCTGATAAGTTCATACGCCTTACCAACTGAGCTACCGGGCCGCCCCAAAGAACGCTCATACCAATAGAAAATAAGTACCGTTACCGTCAATAGAAAAAAGACAGCTATACCACAGAAGATTTGATGGTGCATGCATTCCGCAACATATTCGTGTACCCGCCCGCCCCGTCGTGCTGGTGACCACTGTATCTCCAACAACGCCGAATGCGATTCCATTAGGACCAAAAGGATTCTGCTGCAGATTGTTTGAACCGATGTATGCGAAAGAATTGTATCAGTCCCAACAAGAAGACACATTAAAGATTGAGTTCAGTTCATTTGATCATATCATCAGTGATCATTTCGTCTTTCATAAATGTGGTATAATTATAATAATACGTCGAGTTCAAAATATCGGGCGCAATCGGATCGCATCCCCACACCAAATCCGGTTTCTCGCACGTGAAATCCGTGAATCCGTACTTCATAAAGTCGGCTTCCTTCTCCAAATACGGCCGCGCACGTTTCATATTGATATGCGGATAGCCGCCTTTGGGTGCGAACCAACCGTCCGGGCCGAACTCCTTCAATATGAACTCCTCGTAATTGCACGGAATGAACACGAGCGTATCGAATAGTTCCGCCGAACACACGCCCTTACGTCGAGGATACGTAAATGTATAGATTGTCTCGCCGCCCCACAAGATGCACAAATATTTTTCGGGATGTTTCGTCGGCGCCAATGTGAATACGTCCAACCAAAATGAGCCGACGCGCGTGTACGATCGATATTCCAAACCGAAATCGGGCGTCCCGTATCGACAGCATACTTTCATCACCGAACTATTGAACATACGCGCCAGGAATTCCGGTTTCAATTCGTTCGGCAACACGGCCAGGTCGGCGTCGCTCGAATGTACGATTTGATTACATTGTCGATACCAGCCGAGCAGCGTTCCGCCGAACAAGTGCATCGGCATTCGGAGGTCTTTGGCGATCCCCACGACTTCGCGTACGGCGTTACGATTCCGCGTCCAATCGTACAATTCCTCGGTTCCATTGTATTCGTCCTTGAATTTGAATACAATCTCCTCGTAGTGGCATTCGTGAAATTGAGCGTATTGCATTTGCCACGCGTATCGATCGGCGTCGCGAGGGACGCAGAAGTCAAAGGTCCAGTCGGAACGGAGGGTACGAAAATCGCATTCGAACGCATCGACGGCCATCGGAATCGGAATGGAGAAACTTAATTCGCTGAAGAAATGCGCATTCGAATTGGGATCATCCACGCCGGCCACCCAGAAGAAATCGTTTCGCGGAAACACGATCGCCACATGGATGATCGTCGACGAGAGGAGGAAATAGTGCGTGATCATTTCGGCGTGTCTCGATTCGTTCCTCGTCGGTCGCATCAATCGATAATCCTTGCCCGTCAATGCCACCAGGATCCACGGGTTTTGGTGATGTTTGAATCGTTTCCAAAATTTCTCGCTATCCTTTTCGAATATGCCGAAAGTCAAGACTGCATTCTCGTCGTCGGTCTCATTTCGAATGGAATTCCAATTCTGATGGTCGACCAAGGCGATCAAGGAAATTCGTGCCGTTGTGGCTTTTTTGAAAAAGTGGTCCAGTACGTCGATTTGAGGGAAACGTTGTTGACGACGGGGAACTTCGAACAGTTTCGAAGGACTACCGCCGAGAAGCCGTCGTTGTAGTTGTTGTTGGGGCTGTTCCACGAATACTCGAAATACCATGGTGATCACAATGAGCACTAGGAAACCGACGAGAAGGAGTCGCAGTGATTTCAATCGATGCAAACTTCGAAGTGGGTCTAGGAGATATCGAAATGGCATTTCTGGACGAGATTTGAGACTCAGGGTACACAGTTTTTGATCACGTCTCAAACTTTCACACTTATTCGACTGCAGCAGTAAAAGCTGTCAACCAGAGCCATCGCGAGCTGTCTCTAATCCTTTTCTAACGTACGGCATGCTTGCGATGGCATTTCATAACTGACAGAGCGCGCTAGCTAGTTCAGGTGTTCAAGCCTTGGTCGGACTCAATCGTTATCTCCCTCGCTTCGCACGGTGCCGATTCCTTTCTTTGCTTACATAGCCTTATATGTATAGCTTGTTGGCATTTCGATGTTTGCACAAATGGGGAACTCATCATTCCGTTATACATATACCTTCTGCTTAGTTTTATGGACACTGTAATGGAGTGCATGTGTTCAACCTTTGCTGGCCGAGTTTCATGGTCAAAGTGAAGAGTGAAGGTAAAGTTGGTAGAGTGGAAGATCACAGGCACAAGCACATCTGGTGTAGATATTATGACGTAGTTTCCCGCTCAAGATATTTGAATCTCCCGCCAACTGATCCTCTTACTTCTTTTTGACTGGGTCCTAGACTGAATTCCATCGTTTTCAAGATTCTTGTTTAGGACCTGTTCTCTATGTACTTGAGTTCTTTTCGACTGTATCTTGTCCTAGGCCTGTTGTTCCATTTTCGGACTTCCTAGGCCTGTTGTTCCATTTTCGGACTTCCGTTTCTATGAACTAGTACCCTTACGTTTCCCTCTTTGATCGACCGCGTACCCCCTAGTGATTTTATGTTCTCCTCTCCCTTTTCTCTCGTTTGGAGCTGGTTTTCTCCTCTCGTTCTATGAGTTCCTGGTAGACCCTATTTAAGGTGTGAGTTCTGTAATCCTCCCCCAGTCGCTTCGAGTACGTCGTGTCATTTGGTCGAAGTAAATCAAGAGGATCTTTGTGTGTGTTTTCTTTGAATCCATCATCCGAAGTCGCCGTAATTCACTCTCATCGTCGAACGAAGTCGCTCGCCTTGCCATCGTCGAATTGATCAACACCCGGACGTATCCCAAGGAGCAAGATGGTTTACCGAGGACGAGGACGAGGTCGTGGACGCGGATACAGTCACCCGTATCAAGTTCAAGGACGGCAGTTCGGTAAGTAGGGTTCCAGCTCCTTTTTGGGATCTTACTTTTTCTTTTACTTTTTGGCAACTTGGTTTTGGGTCATTCTTTCTGGTTCTCTCCCCGAGACAAGTTCCTGTCGTTCATTCCTTGGATCCAAACAACGGTTGTTTGGATCCAAGGAATGAACGGGATGTTGCAATATGACTTTGAAAAAGATACAGATAAAGATATGATTTCGATATCGATATCTCAAAAAAAGATATAGATTGAGATATCGATATCGATATCCGTATCTTTGAAAAGATATCGATAAATATCGATATGAGATATCGATATTGCAAATTTTTTAAATTAAGTTTAAGTCAACATAAACCGTGAAATTTGATTTAATTTGTACGCCACTGGTCACTAAAACTGTGAACCCGCCGAGAAAAGAAAAACCTAACAGAATCCAAAAGTTCGAAATTACTTTTTAGAGTCAAATACCACGCCGGAGGCGAAATTTTCGAAAATATTATGCAAAAATGCAAAACTTTTTGCCAAAAACATGCAAAATATCGATATCTTTTTATCGATATCTCAGTTCCAAAAGATACAGATAAAGATTAAGATATCGATATGGATAAAGATACAGATAAAGATATCGATATCGATATCTCGAAAGATATCGATATCGATTAGAAAGAGATACAGATACAGATATCTGTATCAACACTAAGCACATCTAGTCACAGGCATGCCCAGTAGGTTGATCAATTATCTAACGAAAGTGTTTTGTCAGCTACATAGGAACCAATTTTGCAACTGTACTCACTGTCTGAACCATTTACGGTACTGAATACGGTACTGTACAGAACTGTACTGCACTGCACTGTATGTACTTTACTATCCCACATGTGGTTATTACTGAAATTGCGCATAGCACATACTTCATTACGAAATCAAACATTATCATTTGTTATCTAAAGGTCAAATTCAGTCGTCGGAGTATCCACCCTGGATCACGGAAAATCAGAGTTACTGTACCCGCTTTTCCATGCTGGTTCCAAATTGGATCCTCCGACTAGTTTGACCCTACAGAGCGATTCATAATTTCCTACTTGTCAAGTTTCCACCTCCGAATCGAAACAACGCGCGGAATCATTCCATACTCGTATTACCCAAAAATCCATCACCCAGCTCAAATCCTATTTCGACTATCCCCATTCTCGAATCGTGTCCCAGCCGAACTGTAAGCCGTACTTTCCGATCGAGTATGTTGTGTCGTATCCTCGCTACAACTCCTCACGTCCAAATTGTACGCCACAGCCGGCGCTCGCAACGGATACATGGCCCTGATCAAGGCGCAATGAACATTATTCTCGTCGGCCAACAACATGCGACTGGGCGCGCTTCGAATTCGTCCGTAGAATTTGAACAGTAGCCGATATTTTCGACAACAAAGCAAGTAAATAATGAACGTGGTCGACGAGTTCACGAGGACGAAACAATTGGAAATATCCGACAGCAAAAACGGGAGCTCGCGATTCTCGGTTTCCGGTAGGAATATCTTCGGGTCGATACCCTCCCACAGATTCAACAGGAACGGGCCCACATTACAAACGGCGAATACGATCGTGATCAGCACGATCATACTGCTGGTCTTTCGTTGTTGCATTTGACTACGCGAGAATCGACGAAGATTCGGCGGCGCTCCGTTCAACGATCGGACGATGAATAAGTTCAACAATAGGATGATCAAGAATGGTAATAGGAAATGCGTAATCTGATACAAGAGTATATAATATCCGTAAAAGTAATACGGATGATAACGCAATGACAACTGCGGCAGATTCGAATTGGCACTCGTCGTTATTGTGTCGATATCCTGATACTCCCAGAATCGAGTCAAATTGTACAACATGGCCGAGATGATCACGCTGATTTGAGCGATTTTCGCTTCGCGCGATGTCAACAGCTTGTGCCTTTTCAACGGTTTCGAGATGGCCAAATAACGTTCGATCGAAATGATGAGGAATGTCCATATGGATGCTGTTTGGGAGGTCATACTGAAAGGGAGAGAAGCCGCACATTGGCAACTGTGGATCGGAGAGTGTAAAGTGTAGCACGGCGGGCGGCTACTTTACACTGTATGCGCTGCGTTCATATCATTCGACTAAAGAGCTTCGGTCGCGAGCAGTCGGTTCAGTACTAGTCTCTCTCTTACCTGAATGGATAAACCACCGATGTAGTATATTTGTACATTTCATCTAAAAACTTGGTATCCTCAACGATATCCCAGCTTTGATTTATGGCGGGAAATACGAAAACTGGCACGGATAGAATGATCAGGAATAAGTCGATCAGGCTCAATCCCAGTAGCAAAATATCAATTGGACTTTTCATGATCGGATGTTTGAAGATCACCGCCGAAACAGTGTTCCCGTACAATCCCAATAGGCAAAATGTGGACATACAAATCGGCGTAAGATAGCTGATCGTCGTTGTTGCGAGATCCGAATCGTTCGTATGATTCGACGGGGGTGGCTCCATTTTTCTTTCTTTTCCGTGTAGATCCGTCGATTCGAGTCGCTGCCTCTAGAAGGGCGGAGGAAAATCGTCGTCTAGATAGTCTCTCCGACAAGAAGAGAGAAGCTAGCAAGAATGTGACAAAATCATTCGCGTAGGTTTTAGGCTAGATCGAGAGAAACCCCACAACCGACAAGGGTGTTTCTTCGAAAAGGTTTCCCGAAAAGAGATGATTGATCGAAAGGAAGCCTCGAAAAAGGAGTCGATGCTTTATTCGATGTCCGCCTTTTTCGAGGTAGTTATGTAACTCGCCAACAGTCACGTGATCCAGAAATATTCTCAGAGACAATCTCGAAATCGAACGAAGAAGATACATAGGTATTCATCTTGAACTGTTTGACGTCAATCACGTACAGAAGAAGAAGCCTCCCGAAGGTCAGCAGGGGAACAGTTAGGTAGGATAGGTCCACCCAGAAATTTCTAAGACTAAGGGTATGGTGAGAGAGCATTCATCGAAAAGAGGAAGTCGGAAGCCCTGATCACATGAGTCGGACACAAAGAGCGGACACTCCTTTATCCCTCAAGCAGCTGGGGGTAGGATGGGTACAAAGGTATCCATTTGAGGGAAGTGAGACCTCGAGGTCGCGCAACCCTTTTTTGTAATTCTCAGCTGATCGGATCACTTGACATCCAAATCTGGACACGACCATCGCTCAAAAGCCGAGGCGCTAACGAGCACTTCCTTCTTTGTAAATGTACCTGCAATCTTCTCGGTCGTCAGACTGAGGTGTGAGTGCTTTCACAGCCGCCTCGAGGCGTGGATGACTGTCACCTGCCATTAGCGGATTCTCTCTTCGCCGCCGATGAAGCTCTACGACAAAGACGAAAGCACCTTTGCGACCGAGAAGAAATCCCCCGTCATTACGACTGATTGACGCACAATCTCTGCGGACATAAAATGTCATATCAATCAGTTTGATACAAGATGCATCGTGTATAAAAAGTCGAACGACCACTGGGACCTCGCGGAAACCTGGACAACACAGACCCACTCGTGAGAACAACAGGAAACACACCTCGAAAAGGCTAAAATCCAATTCCCCACCAAAGCAAAGGTGTCACCGACACATTCCGTTTTGTCCGCCAAAGCGCCTTCCATCGATTTACGTAATGGGACAGATTCGAGTTGTCTCTTTCGGATCAAACGGAAACTTGCCATAAACACGTTCCTGCTGCGAATGATCGACGATCGGGTGAAAACTTTGCGTCATCAGCATGCATTCGGTTGGTTAGCTTGGTAGTAGTGGCTTGCTTGGGTTGAGAGTCGGGGTGCTTTCGGACCATTCTTTCCAACCACCCCGCCCTCCACACCCTTGCCGCCTCACACGCCTCTTCACTCCCTGCTCAATGCGTTCTTATTAACGCCCTTTTTCTTCTTCACTGATTAATTAAAAGCTCGTACGGACTTAATCGATAAAACGGCCTACTCGCTGATAAACGAGGAGGCCGAGGAGAGACTAGCCGCGAAAGAAAGAAGCCTCGAAATGCGCGCGAAACCAATCCTCGGTCCTCCGAGATTCTGGAAAGACCCTCGCATGATGATGATAGTGGGCGATCGAGTCGAAGGCTCCCCAGGGATCAGGTACCCGGAAATCTTTTGCAGCTTTTTGATTTAGTGTCGTCTTTAATCAGATTGGATCGCTCGACCATGATGGAACGGATCCAAGTGCTGAGCATGTGTAAGAGTCGAATAAGATGCAAACAAAACACTACAGTCAATAAAAGACCAAACCGAAACGAAATGTCAGATTTTAGTCCAAAACGAAGTTTGAAAAGGCCAACAAATTCTTCGGGGTCAGGTTCTGCGCTGCACGTAGCCCGCTCTTCTCGCCGAGGGATTGGGTCCCCAAACCCCAGTGATTTACAGGAGCTCTCGCAGGGTGCTTGATTCTGAGGCTCCCCATTCTACGTTTCTGGAGCTCCAAGGTCCGGCAGGGTACTCCAACTCCCACGACACCCAAGAATCCCTTTGTTCGCAGCACTGCAAGTCTGCTAGCCTTTTTGCATTTCTCCCTTCCAATACCAATGCCAATACCAATAGTCCAATACCTATTTTATCCCGTGCTGATGTGGGCATACGTGTGCAACACAGCCTGCCCCAGTGGTAGATCCTGGAGTGATATCAATCACGAAAGAGACCAGAGCAGTGTCACCTTTCCCTGGTGCAGCAGGGATACAATCAGCGCGAGGCAAATACTGCATCCCTGCTTGTAAAATCCCGCATTGCCATGACCGGCATATGGCTGCATCCGATGCGAGTAAACCACGCATACTGAATCAGCACTTGGCTGCTGGGCAGTATTCTTATGGCTTACAGACAGTATTGGCCGCTGATCGCTTTCTCAGATGGTTGTCAAGTAACAAGCTGCCCCTCCCCATTGCCCCTGCTCATTGTGCGGACTTTCGACACCTCCTTCCAATCTTAAACTAGCTGAGGCAAATATTTTATTCAAAATATTCGCAGCATTTCTCACATTTCCCGCATTTCTCCGTCCTAACACTCTTTCGACCTCTGAAATTCCTCAAACAAATGAACATTCAGGCACGC
>JAQGCW010000307.1:0-12965 GCA_034700065.1 Mesodorylaimus bastiani | reverse complement strand
TACCGACTAAACTTCTCCTGACTCTTGCACCGCGAGGAAAACTTCTGATGACTCACCAACAGGCAGCCGCCTCAACTCCTGTTGGATTTGTGGGCCGGATTACTCCGAACTCTTGCCGCCCCAATCCAGGGGGACTTCCAGGAACTTTTCTTTCACCTGGCACTCGAGGGGTTATGGCGCGAGTGGACCCATTGAAAATTATTGTGGTAGTCATCAGTAATCAACCTCTCGGTGAAGCCAAAATAGGAATAGTTAGCTTCAAGTAAAGAATTTTTAAGAGGCCTATTTTGGCTTCACCGAGAAATTGACTACTGATGACTACCACAATAAAATCTAATAAGTCTTGCGAAAAACGTAAAAAATGAAGTCCCTTCTAATGTCCGACCAACCACCGAAGCGCACATTAACAACAAGAATGGACCGCGAAGCCAGCCTGGCCCGACTGAGCAGCGCTTGTCCACTACCACAGTTTCGCCCGAGGCCAGCTGTTCTCCATACGGCAGAGGAATGCTCAGAAGTAACGATATGGAGCACCGCCCTCCCCAATGCTCCTCGTTTTCTCCCTCCTCCTTTCCCCATGGCCCTGTGGCGATTGCCTGTTCCCCCTTGGCTGTATCCTTGCCCGTGCTAGACGACACCAATAGTTGACTTGTGGAACGCGAGGAACGCTGGCGAGGCCTGTTGCCCAACTGGAAGCGGCGTGGTCAAAGTAGGCGCCCAGCCGACCTGCCGTTCGACCCTGATTTTGACCCCGATTTTGCCCAAGGCCTACTTGGCCCTCACTTTTTATATTGCCGATCAAGCAGGCTCCACCAACAACAAACGAGTTTGTGTGACACTAGCCAGCGGCGCGAAGAGGGAGGTAAAGGTGAGACATGGTTGTCGAGCCACTGGGGTGAGGGGCTTCTATGTTTTCCACAGGGCGCCCTAAAGCGACATGGGGGCTAGCATTCCTCTATGCAGTTGTTGCAACCGATGGCGATCCAAGTCAGATTTATGACGTTCGTACATGTACAGGGTGATTATAATAGGACGCCCGATATTCCACAATCGATATACCAAGATCCAAAAGAGATATTGATCTGAAACTTGATATATGCAGACTCCATAAAATAAATGAGCGCGAAATTCAAATTTCAAAATTGTCAGGTTTTTAAGTTTCAAATTTAAATTCAGGTTCTCAGCTCAAAGCGCTTCAAAGCACCCTGTTTTTTTTTGTGGAGCGCTGAATTCGAATTTTTTCGCGGAACATAGTGCGAAAAATTTGAAAGTTGAATTTCGCGCTCATTTTCTTTCCTATCATTTTTGAGACATCGATGAATGTCGGGCCTCATAATCTCCCTGTACCATAAGGAACGCAACATGGACAGAAATCGAGAACTCCAGTTACTGTATATTTAAGCATGGAATGATTATTACAAATACACAAAAGAATATGCAGTAATATACTGAAGAAAAAAAAACCGAAAGCGCAAATCCAACGCTGGTAGGCAGAAGGCTGGCCCCAAAATAGAACCACAACACTCGCTATATCAGCTACTGATAATTTGTACGATAAAGCATACAATATATTCCTTGTCGTGTCTCACAGAAGGTTCCAAAGTAACGTCTAAGCATTCATTCCAAAATCCCGTCCCAATAAAACCAACCCCTAAAAATACCCATCCCATCATCTTCATACAATAACTCTCTCTAACACCAAAAATTCCTCAAAAAAGCGTTTTACCCAAAAACAGCTCGTAGTGACCCAAAAAACACACAAGAAACCCAATACCTTTCTCCACCCTCAGAAAACCTTAAAAAACACTAATCGAATCCTAAATACCGTAAACCTACAATTGAATCCTACCGTGCACAGTCTCCAAGTGCCCGTACGTCTCACGACCACTCGCGAATGTGGCCATACACGTCCAACAAATATGGATTTTACACGACTCACAATTCATATGTTGACATCCACCGGCTTTCTCCAACGGCGCCTTGCACTTGGGACACGGACGTCGATTAGTCGGATCCTCGCCGTACCACTTGTCCAATAGATTGT
Organism: Mesodorylaimus bastiani; assembly: GCA_034700065.1. Lineage (NCBI taxonomy): Eukaryota > Metazoa > Nematoda > Enoplea > Dorylaimida > Dorylaimidae > Mesodorylaimus > Mesodorylaimus bastiani. Next base: position 10,921 of record JAQGCW010000307.1, on the reverse strand, counting down.
TATCGCGTTTCGTTGCTTCGTATTGTTCGCACGTTTCGCCCTCGTGCAATTCCAAACCACAACCGCTGCACGATTTCGTGCCGCAACAATCGCATTGGAACTTTTGTTGAGTCTGGGTTTTCTGAAAAAGTTTAATCAAACAGTGAGTTGTAAATTTCGAAAGTAGTGAAAACAGTGAAGAATCCTGATCAAGACTTACGCGATAAATCCCAGCGCAATCTGGCGTCGAACAACGTTTGTACAAATTCGAATTCTTGCCCAAATATGAGTTGAGAGAAGCATCGATGATCGGCTCCCACATTTGTTGACGAGCTTGTTGCGGACGTTCATTGTTAATATTAGCAGTCGTCTGTTGAAGTCTCAATAGATTTTCGAAATCCTTGATGGCGAAATTCGTTCCACAATCCGATTCGGCACACGCAATCGGAAAGGTTCGACTTTCCACCGCCGATTTCAGTTGGCCTAAAAAGAGATCAGTTCAATTGATCAAATTTAAAAGGAATGCATCAATGGCAGAGACAAGGTTTGCGCAAATCATCCCCTAAGATTAGGAGGCCCCCGATTCTGAACGGATGGGTGGGGAGAAGGTGTCATAGAGGGAGTTTTTGAATTTCCCGCGCGTTATGAATAGACTGATCAATGTTTGTGCAATATGAGGCACTACACTTGGTGAAATTTATTTTGATAGACGCCACAGGACTTGGTCTGCTGATCATACAGAAAGATGAGGTGATACCAAAATGTTGCAGGGGCCTATCGTATGGGCAGCTCCATAGTGGATGAGGTGCCTCAGCGGTATCTCCTGGGAGTATCGGTCAGGAGGTCCAGGGTTCGAACCCTTGTCCGCCAGGCCATGGCTTTTAGCTCGATGGTCCAGTCGTGCTAGATTCCAGAAGCCCATCAATACGGGGTCTAATCCTGCAGAACATTGCAAATACACTATGCACACAATTATGCAAGTGCCTCTTGCCTTATATTCTGCAGTTACGCCTGTCTTTGTGTTCCACACCAGCTGATTTGGACGTACAAATCAGAAACAGATGTCACATTTCGCCGTTATAATAAGGCAATATTGGTAATTTAAGCAAAAGGATTCGGTGAACCTCGGTTCGTCGAATTCTTCTGTTCGCGTTGTTGCAAGTAATCGCTCATTCCAAATATTACAGCTCAATGATTCATAAACCAGTAATGTTACACTTGATACATAGCATCACTGAAATCTTTTCGATCGGGTTCGGGTCATAAAAAGGTTTCACATCGCAACCAAGACCTCCTTCGCAAGGTGCTCATCACCACATAAAAAATGTGGTCTTCCCTCCTTGTTTTCATCTGTCTCTTCCAACTCCTCAACTTTTGTCGATTGAACAACACGAATGCCCACCCTCGATCCAAGCGAGATATCGCCATCGACTCGAGCGAAACAACTCATACGTTTGACACCGATGAAAGTGGCATATCGTCGGAGGGCACTCCAACGTGGATGACCAGCGGCAAATTCCAAGGCGACATCGCCGGATTCGAGAATCAAGAAGAATTCGATCAATTCGTGGAACGATGGAATCAATGGCGAACTCGAGTTCGATCCGGCGACAGTCACGAGATCGACGGAGTCGTCAATAGCGCGGTCCGTGATCCTGGACTTTTGTGGCCCAACGGACAGGTCCCGTATCAGATCAACACATATTCGTCAGCAGTTCGGCGTGCAGTGACGGCGGCGATTCGAGATTTTCACACGCACACGTGCTTGCGATTCGTCGAGCGCACGAATGAAGCGGCATATTTGAATATTATCGACACTGGAAACGGTTGTTACTCGTGGATCGGACGAATCAACCCTAACGCTCCACAGGACGTGAGTCTGGGCCGTGGTTGCGAGACGAAAGGAGTCGCCATACACGAGTTGATGCACGCAATCTGATTCTTTCACGAACAATCGCGAACCGATCGAGATGATTACGTCCAATTGCATCGAGAGAATATCGATACATCTAGCTGTCGCCTTAACAATTTCGATAAAGCCGGTTTCCATCAGATGAATCTGATCGGTTCGTACGATTATCGAAGTGTTATGCATTACGAAGCGATGGCTTGTTCGAGGAATGGCCGACCGGTGTTGACAGCTCGAAATTCATACGGCACTTCGCAGATGGGCAATCGTGAAGGAATGACCAGCGAGGATATCAATAAGATTCGTATTTTATACGGATGCAGCGGATCGACGAGTGCATTCACGACGCCATTGCCACCACGACGAACGCCAGAACCACCGATCGCATCGAATTGCCCATCTTCGACTACCTCGTATACAAGTTCTTTTGGGATTCTGATTCGAGTCTGCGCCGTTCTCTACGATCAATCCAATTGCCACGGTCATCAGGATCAGATCACCACTGGGTTGGCAGTCGATTTGTCCAGTGTCCTCATGACATCGCGGTACGATTGGAATTGGAACGAAGAGATCGCATCGTTACAAGTCAATCCGCATTGTTCGATTAAGATTTGTACCGGAATCTTATTGACAGGCGAATGCGATACATTTTACGGTGGGTTGACCGGGAAAAATGTCGAGAGTGTTGGAAGCGAACTGGAACGTCAGGCGTCGAGTTTGTATTGCACATGCGGCATATTTTAGAGTATGGAACAGAGTGTGACAGATATTTGGGCATCAAGAGGGTGATCGTTTGTTTGGAAATGTTAACCGTATGTAGTATAATATCTAATGCTGATCTGACTGGACCGGCGCATTTGCAATTTGTTATTGTGTGGTTACTTATTGTTAGTGTTGTGGTCAAATAAATTAAGTGCAGGCAGCAAATATTGAAAACAAAATAGCTTCAATGATTCTGCCTAACAAAAGAACACAACTGCACATACAGTTGTTGTGCCAATAATGCAGTATTTCTCAATGGAATTATCAATTTGGCTGTCGACAGACAAATCCAGCAGGAACGCAAGCATTTCTTTCGTCGGAAAAGCGCATCACTAATCTGCAAGCCTCTCTCATCGCAGAAGGCTCAGAACATGTGTTTAAAAAAGTTACGTCAAGATGTGCCGAAAGCTTTTCTGAAACCAGTGTCATCACCACGCATTCCACGAATCTGGGTTAGCTGAACCTTACATTAACAAAGCATCTCTTGAACCGAGAGAATCGTTGTTCCTTGTTTCCTAATGATTACGAAGGTTGGTGGACTGTTCCAAAAACTGCGAGATAAAAGGAACCCAGAGCACCTCTCAGAAAATATCTGTGAATGGAGAAAATGAAGGCGTTGGGTTTCATTCTTATTTCCTTGTTGGCGACTGGTGTCAACTGCGCTGGTAAGTGGCCTCTCAGCACGAGAAACGAAAATGATCAAGCTATCGCGAGATTTCTCTTTAGGAATCAGAACCATCCGAATCGATCGACCAGGTTTGTGCAACTCTCATCCGCACTATCCTCATACGATCCAATGCGCCATGACTCGCATTTGCTTATCGATGCATCAGTTCAACAACTCGCGATGCGATTGTTGTGGTCCACAGTATAATTGCGAGACGTGCCATGATCATTCGGATGAAAGTGAGTCGGACTGTCATGAAAGTGAAAGTTCCAGGAGCACAAGTACCCTAGATGAAATCCTCTCCAGATTGCTCGTGGGATGGAAGACAACCGCAGGCGCCCGAAATAAATCGAACTCCACCATCCAACAACCGACCAATCGCTGATCGGAAGAATCCCGGATCAGTCGTCGTTGTATTATCGCCTTCTAAACCATCGACATTGCCTCCGCCGACATCGACAACAATCTCTGCCATCTGGATCGATCGATGCAATCAGCAACGAGACGCTGGCCTCTGCCCAGATTCTTCATCCAATGCGTCTAGCAGTACACCCATTATCCGATGGTATTGGGACATCGAACGATCCGAATGCCTCGCCTTCACCTATTTCGGATGTGGCGGTGATGAAAATATGAACAATCGCTTCGAATCCCGAATGTCATGCTCGATCACGTGCGATGTGATGGATGGACCGACGTGCGCCATGAACCGACCACCGAGACCTGGCTCGTGGATTTCATCGACAAACCCGGATCGAAGCTGCGCGAATTTAAAATGCCCGCGAGGATATCGATGCAAGCAAGGACCGATGGTGACCGAAGGGACTTGTTGCTCGAGCAGGGTCGAGAGCCATTACGAACGGGCTCATACGGATCGAGGACTCTGTCGAGGAAGTACGGGAGCGATGATAAGCGACGACGAAATCGTGGTTGGTGCCTCGTGCTCGACTCTACAGTGCCCAGTTGGCTATGAATGCCGGTCGAATCAGTATTTCAGCAACTGTTGCCAGAAGAACGCGACCAACGACGAAAGCACGAGTCCTCGGATCAAACGAGACACGACATCGACGAGTCCTCCGGCGTGGATGACCAGTGGAAAATTCCAAGGCGATATCGATGGCTTCGAGAATCAAGAAGAATTCGATCAATACATCGCCCAACTGAATCGATGGTACGGTCGAAGCTTGTCCAGCGATAACGAGGACGATGGACGAATCGACAGCGCTGTCAGCGACACCAACCTTTTGTGGCCCGACAAGACGGTACCGTATCGAATCGATTCGTACTCCTCTAGACTTCGAGGAGCCGTTGCCGAAGCTATCGCAGATTTCCACACGCACACGTGCGTACGATTCGTCGTGTGGACTGGCGAGCCATCGTATGTGAACATTGTCGACAATGATCCCGGCAAATGTTACTCGCAACTGGGCAGACGAAGCCCGTGGATGTCGCAGAGATTGAATCTCGGCTCAGACGAATGTCAAACGAAAGGGAACGTCATACACGAACTGATGCACGCCATCGGATTCTTTCACGAACATCAACGAACTGATCGCGATCAACACATCATTGTTCACGAAGAGAGAATCGAAGCCGGTTGTTATCGGAGGAATTTCAAAAAGATCGGACTCGAACAGATGAATTTGATCGGCCAGTACGACGTTGAGAGTGTCATGCATTACCCGACTCTCCCATTTTGTTCGAACGATCGACCGACGATGACAGCGCGGAATCCGGCACAAGCCGCTCTCATGGGCAATCGTGTCGGAATGACCACGGAAGATATCAGGAAAATAAATATCTTATACCGGTGCTCGTCATCGATCGATCCGCCGTCACCGACCACTGGCTCCACTTCCACCTCAAATTGTCCAAGCACGGTCTCGACTCATTCGAGTACGGGCGTAGTGAAATGCGCCATCCTTTACGATCAATCCAAATGCAATGGAAACAGTGGTTGGCTTGAACCATCGATTCTGCGCGATTTATCCGAAGTCGAGATGTCGCAAAGGGATAATTGGAATTGGGATAACGAGATCGCCTCGTTGGAGATCAATCCAGGATGCACGGTCCAATTGTGCACCGAGACGAATTTCATGGGTGAATGCGCGACGTTCCAAGGCGGGACGAGCGGGAAGAATATCCATAGCGTTGGAGAGACAGTGGAACGTCGGGCGTCGAGTTTGCAGTGTTCGTGCGCTTAGAAGACGATCGAGCCGAACCCTGGGTGATCTGATGAGAGGGGATGACAGTGTTAAGTATGAAATAGATGAACTTTCTATGTGTTGCCACTACTTTCGATCCTGGCTCTGCTTTCTGCTTCTGTTTAGCTTGCTTGCTTTCTGCTTCTGTTTAGCTTGCCGATCGAGAGTGACTGAGGAAACTACAGAATTGGTGATAACAATAAGTTTCGTAAGTGTGCGTTTGACGTAAGAATGGTCTGTTCGAAGTAACCTCCAAACGGGACCTAATTTTACCCACTGTGTTCTGCAGCCGAGTACATAAAAAGACCTCCTGACGCCAGAGGATGGTTCAAAACGCTGTTCCCTATAATCCTCATGGAAACAAAATGCGATGGCTTCAAAAGCAAGTTTTTCATACAAAAGAAGAGAGGCCATAGCCGAAAATTTCCGGTCTTCCTATGCTAGTACCGCTATGCTAATGCACCCTTGGGGCTCGTGGAGTCTTGTCCAATGCAAACCAGGTGCGGGGCGAAGATACCCGCGAGAAGGCAATAATAGCAAGTTTTGACTGGCTTTTACTGAAGTTGCCATTGAACTGACGATCATTCATTACATCATACTTCAACAATGGCGAAGGAGCGCATGGCTTCCATAGAGCATGACAGTACATGATATGAACTAGTTTTAAATTAGAGATACAAGCACAGAAGCACCTTGCAACTAACGCACCTATCGCTGTTTGCGTGTGTTGCCTAGAGGGCTCGATGCGGCTACACCTACGCCTACGTTCGACTAACCTTTCACAAGTACTGAGTCAATTTGAGAGACAGATGCGCACTTCGTCACTGACATCGCCGGTTTTTAAAATGTTTGACTCAGGTTTTCTTATACACGCTCTCCCTCTTCGCACGTCTTTTTCAGTACGTGTGCGAAAAAAGGGTTCGCGTTCAACAGCCGGAAGTAACACATTTTAGGTGGTGAATTTTCGTCGTGCGTTTTCTTTGCATTGCATTATTTGAACGAAAATGAACGTCGATGAATGTTCGGAAATGGAGGACATTAGCGCTGGTCTCGAAGCACGAAACGATCGGCTGATCGAAGATGCCCTGTCGGACATGGATCGCGATGATGATGGTTATGCGGTGACCGAACGCAGATTGCGAACGTTGCCTCGTCGAAATAATCCTGTGGTAGTCATCGGATTCAAGAATATCTTGTGCCAGGTGAATGAAAGCAAGGCGTGCGGAAGACGCGGTAAGTGCCTAAGCGCATTTTCGAATTGATGCCCAAGTTCTGGTGGCTAGGCTATGGAACAATGAGGATGTCTGAATATATTTCTTGTTCTTATCCATCAGGATGCAAAACGTTGCTACGAGACGTATCGGCGAAATTCTGCAAAGGGAGATTGATCGCACTGATGGGGCCATCCGGGGCTGGAAAGTCGACTCTCATGAACATTTTGGCTGGTTACACGTAAGCGAATCGATGTGTTGCATGGACATATATTACAATCATACAAGGAACTGCTTCCTTTAGAGACCCGACATCTGGATCCATCGCAATCAACAATAAACCGAGAAATCTGAACACTTTCCGCCAAATGTCCTGTTACATTATGCAACGAGACGAGCTCCTACCGACATTGTCCACCATGGAGTGTATGATCGTCGCTGCGCATTTAAAATCAAAGGAGAAAAGCAGCTTTCATCAGAAAGTGACGATGGTAAATTGAAAATAGTCAATTTTTACTGATCGTAAAAGAGCCTTGACGGTTTTTTCCAGATCGATGAGATATTATTAAGCCTCGGTTTGTCGAGCCACAAAGACACCAAAGTGTCGCAGCTCTCTGGTGGTCAACGCAAACGTTTAAGCATCGCGCAAGAGTTGGTCAGCAATCCCCAGGTCATGTTTCTGGACGAGCCGACAAGCGGACTCGATTCACAAGCTTCTTACGAATGTATCAAAGTGTTGCACGGGTTGGTCAAGGACGCCGATCAGAGGACGATCATTTGCACGATTCATCAACCGTCGGCCAAGGTTTTCAACTTATTCGATCGGGTATGTGGAAAGTTCGCAGAAACCCTAGGATCCGTTATTTTACAATCTTTCACTCACTCACTCGGTCTACATTTTCAGCTGTACCTGATTGCCAATGGCGAATTCATATACAGAGGCCGTACTGCTGATGTCCTGGATTATTTCAATTCTCACAACTTAATTTGTCCGGCTTACAACAACCCGGCTGATTTCGGTATGCAAATGTTCTTACGCTTCTTTGAATACACATTTGTATTTGCTTTATTTTTTCAGTGTTGGAAGTCGCTTCAGGTATCCACGGAGATGTTCATGCGCGTCTGGCCGAAGCAGTCCGTTCGGGAAGGATTAATGGGAAACCGGGTGTAGCAAATAATCAGATGCGACCCGGTTATTTGCGGAGGAGAGCCGCGCCTAAGCCGCCAAGTCGTTCGGGTCCATCTGCATCCACGAGAAATGTACGAATCGACAGAAACAATGTCCTAAAAACCGAACGCGAGGAGACGATAGCAGAAGAAGATGCAACAGCAACGGATGGACGCCTCGGTGCTGGTATGGATTCATCGATCGTATCCTCCGAGCAAGCGCTTGCGATCGCAGCCGAGGGTGCGTTGATGATGGTGAGACGAAACGAGTGCATTGCTTATGGGGTTGTTTATGGGCTGCGTTAGATTGGCAAGGCCAAACATAATCTGTCACACAAAAGAACCCGTTGATATCGTTTTAGGGCTCAAAGAGTGAAGAGTCGATGAAGTTGATTTTTAAGCCGACCAGTGGCTTCTACGATTGGAGATTCTGCGCTCTGCTGCCATTCGCTCGCTTCTTTGTGCTCCTTCTGCGCACATTCAAATGCATAATTCGAGACAAGGTATGACCATTAGATGTCCGGAGGTAGGACTCCAGATACTGAGACATCAAGATCGAAAAACTCTTCAAAAACAACGCTCTTTTCTAGAACCTAACCTTATTGCGCCTGATTTCTCACGTAGCCGTCGGATTTCTCATTGGCGGCTTGTATTATGATATTGGCAATGATACGCTTCAAATTTCGTCGAATAAAGCCTGCATTTTTCTTTCTATGCTATTCCTCATGTTCACTGCCTTGATGCCGACTGTTATGACATGTAAGTGGGCGTCAGCGTGTTTTCAACCCAATCGGGGGGGGGGGGGGGTAGATTTAGGCCGTAATAAATACCCCCTCTACCTGGGTTCTCACTACCTCACTGTAACAAAAACTAGCGATCAGCTTGTTCCCTCAGGTCGGTCGGCCCTCCAGATAGAGACACCGACTTCGAACAACTGGGCTGGCATTTGTTCAAAACCAATTCAAATTTTTTTCTTGCAGTTCCATCGGAGATGGAGGTTTTCCTGCGTGAGCATTTGAATTGCTGGTACAATGTGACCATGTACTATCTTTCCAAGACGTTGGCAGATATACCTTTTCAAGTGAGCGTGCAGTTTTTGCTGCTAACAAATTGAATATCAGTCTCTGCACCATCTCCTGAAGCCACTGCAAGATTATTGATTTTCTGTTTCAGACTATCCTACCATTAATATATTCAAGCATAATTTACTTCATGACATCTCAACCGATAGAATGGTTTCGAATTCTACTCTTCATGGCCGTATCAGTCATGGTTTCTCTGAACGCACAATCTCTCGGCTTGCTGATTGGAGCTACCTCGTCGTTGCAGGTACGGTATGGCGAAAGTGGATTTCCCACGTGTGGAAGTGCCAGTGCATGCTGCGGACGCCATGAAATGGTAGGCTTGACACATGTATGACTCGTTCAGGTTGCCGTATTCGTTGGTCCGATCACCGCGATTCCAATATTGTTATTCAGCGGATTCTTCATTCCCTATTCCGCGATCACCATTTATTTGCGATGGCTGTGCTATGGTTCCTATGTTCGCTACGCTTACGAATGCGCCCTGATCGCTATATATGGCTTCGCTCGAGATGAATACACTTTATACAGGTAAGATAGCGTCTATCTCTTTTGTTGTACTTAGGATGTACCTACGTGCGTGGGCAGGCGAAAGTGATTGTTAATCCCTTTCAGCCGTCGCCATTGGAAGGACGCAATCCGCGATGTTCAGGAAGACGATTGGTGGACCTATCTGGCGATACTAGGTGGATTTTTTGCTTTATTTCGGATCCTGACGTTTATGGTTTTGTATATGCGTGCTAGAATACGAAAGTAGGACAAGACGGTAGCATCTAGTAAGATGCTGTGCGATAGAGGTACTTTCAAGAAAATCAGGACAAGTGTTCTGTCCACATCTTGATGACAAGTAAGTCCCAGCGCCTGTTTCACAGTAGTGTTCGCTTATAAGAAACACTGCTCCATGTCCAAATTTGTATTCCTATCTTTTGTACATGATCGAGTTAGCTTATAAGGAATTGGGATAAAAGAAACACTTGCAAAAAGAAACAAATTTTCCTCGTGCCAGCGCCAGTTTTGTTCGTTTACAAGAAACTTGCCCCGAGAATCAGCTTGAAATGCTCGCTAAAAGTGAAATATTTGGCCTGTCTTATAAAGTATTTGGAGGAAGAAGATTTTACTGACTGCAATAGTTTTTATGATACGTACTGTAGATACCGTGTTACCTCGAAAACCTCCCACCCCTCGAAAATGTTCCACCCCCCTCGAAAAAGGCCCCCCTTCCAGAGGCCGTTTGAACTTTTAAGTCCCCCCTCGAAAATGTCCCCCGGGGGTCCTTTTCGGGCTGTACCTGGCGATACTTATACACGGTAGGATGGACAAAAAATAATTTTACTCATCGATCAGTGATTTATTTGGGATCAGTCCGATAAATTATCGATTATATCGATGAGCAGTGACCAATTTGATCGAAAATTTGGGAAAATTTCATGATTTTGTGAGAATTTTTTTGAACTTTCTCTGACTCTGAGCACATCGAAATTTTTAAGCCACCCTCGAAAAACCTCCACCCCCTCGAATATGTTCCCCTCATGGAGCTCGGCTGAAACAATATCTCCCCGGGGAGGCTTTCGAGGTAACACGGTATGGTCGAGAAGAACATTTTGAATAATCGGATGCAACAAAAACTGATTGAATTTTTTCGCTCCTAAGATTTGAATTTTGTGTTTGTCTGTTTACAAGTACCGTATTACCTCGAAAATATCCCCCCTAGAAGCCAATTGAACTTTTATATTCCCCCTCGAATATAGCCCCGGCTGGCCTATACGTATCCACTGTAGGATGGTCAAAAATAATATTTTTAAAGTGTCTGATCACAGATTTATCAGCGATCAATGTGACCAGTGATCAATTTTATCAAATATCTGACAAAATTCTGACCTTCGTGCTAATGTTTTGGGTTTTTCCGCGGCCCAAAGCACATCGAATTTTTGTATCCCCTC
>JAQGCW010000306.1:0-12985 GCA_034700065.1 Mesodorylaimus bastiani | reverse complement strand
TGTTTCGATGTCATGCAAAAGAAGGTGACGGACATATACTTCATGGATATTGGAGCAGTTCGCAGAAAAAGAAATTAAATTTTGTCATCCTGGAAACTGCTCGCCATATCCATGAAATTTGTCCCTCACCTTCTTTGGAAGGAACTTTCAAACCTTAATCTCGTGGTGGAAAATCCATCGGTCGTTAGTCAAATGTTTAGAAGCTTAATTCGTATTGAAGTTCATAATCAGACAAACAAGTCGATCATCCCATGAACCACAATCCGCTACATTGAGCTGTTAGACTTTCCCGGAGGAGCCAGGCAACGGTTTTTGCGAATGGAGCAATGTGCATGTGAACGTTTCAGCAACATAAAAAAGACTTGCAAGGAATCCTTTAATGTTTCGAACACGACCGAAAATATTATGAGCGCGAATAAGTTCTATAGACAATTTTTCAGGAATAGGTGATCCGTTGTTCATTGTTCTAGTTTATCCGAATCCACAAAGCAATTGTTTGATTTTTTGAAACATTTTGATGGATGCTTTGTCCCCTCTGAATTCAGCGAATAACCGAAGCTGCTTCCACTCATATTCCAGATAATCTGACCTCGATGTTGGTGGGAATTTTCGCCCCATTATGTGCCATCTTGGTCGTAGGAGTTTATTTGTATTTCTCTTGGAAGCGTCGTAATTTGCGCCGGTAAGCTCATTGCATCATTGTAATATTTTTAATTAACTAACTGTGTGTGTGTGTTTGTGTGTGTGTGTGGGCCAGTCGCCTTGTGGTGTTGTAGAATACATAGCGGATGAGCGAGTCCAGTTCAGTGTACGTAGAGCAGTGCAACGTACAGACTTGGAAGGCCGTATAGCGTGCTGGTCTTGACTGTACTGATAGTGCGTCACACGTCCAGTGGCTTATCCCAGAAGCTTACTGGCCATCCGTCTTCGTCTTGTAGGACGGACGATACTTAGATATCTTATCACGCAAACAAAAGTCGATGGCTTATCGTCGGTGCCGAATGATCGTGCGGCGCCAGCCTCGATTCCTTCTTGGATTAGAAGCGATCTAACATTTATCATAGTCTCATACTAAACCCTATTTTTATTGACTCTGCGTTTAAATCGGGCGTTCAATTTCGGGATTGTCTACTATGGCGGGGATAGCGCAGACCTTATGATGCTTAGGTACACAATTGAACATGTATGACAATTTTGAAAATCAAATAAAGAAAGATATTTCATTGTTCAGACGCAAAGGCGGCTGTTTGAAGTTCATTCGTGCTCATGTACGTTTTAACATGAATTTCTTTTATGACTTTTTTCAATTTCGATTCAAATTACTTGCTTTTTAACCTAAATCTGGTTTCAAAATTTGTCATAAGTGTACCAAAATTTGTCATAAGTATTTGTCATAGCACCTGAGCATCATAAGCTGTGCGCCCCACCCCGCCCCAGCAGACCCGTTCCGAAATTGAATGCCCGATACAAACGCGGAGTGAAAAAGTCAATAAAAATAGGGTTTCGAGGGAAAGCAGTAGTTACCTCTCCCTCGAATAAGTTTCTTGAGAAATCGCAATCTGCAGCAAGCAGGAACAAATCCATATTAAATAATTGGCACCACATTAGTCGTCGAATGCTCACTCGCCACCTTCAATCTATTCCACACCTTATCCATCGGCACAATCTTGAAGAATGCCTTGCGCATATTCGCATTCACAACACTCATTACGATGAAGGCGAGCGTTTCCGCCAACTCCAACGCTCCATCGACGAACGGGACCAACACCGGATTCCAGAATGCAGCCAACACCAATTGCACACTTTCAAATATGACGACCGCATACTGACTGAACAGAATAAAGCACGATTGGCAAACGCTCAAAATCATCAGCGATCTTTCGATCGCCAATCGCCGCATCTGCTCCTCCTCGGGCAGCGATGCGCTGATCTGCCTACTGTCCGCACGAAATACGATGGCCAATGCGAAACTGGCCGCGAATTGGACAGAGTCTCGTGAACGATCGGAAGTAAGCGAAAAATCTTCCCCAATCGCTGTTGAAAAAGCTATCGAGGCCGGCCCAGATCAACTCGTAATACGCTTGGGTTGTGTTCCGATCGATCTGTTGGCTTATGTCGAATTCGAAAGCAGTTATGAAACCGGTCAATGCGGTCATCGATAAACATACTATCAAGGCTAAACAGTGATGCAACCGGTGATTCATCACACGATACTCCATTGGTCGCCGAATGGCGATCAGTCGATCGAACGTCATAGCCATTGGGAAGAAGAGCGAATGTAGCAGGTACCCAGCGCCCAACGGCATGGCAATTCGGGCGTTGAAAAACTGGCACGCATAACACTTCTCAAATGCTCCCACAATTCCGTCGAGTTGGCCTTCTTCACCATCTCGACCGCTCAAAATTTCCAAACTAACCAGCAGTATAGTCATGAAAAATATTTCGAAAATTTTACAAACGGTTAAAAATAGTTGATACATGTAAGTTGCTTCTTTTTTCGATTCGCGATAAAAAGCGATCAGAAAAGCGGCACGACCCAAGATACCGACGAAGAAATACGGGACGATTAGGATCTTGTAAATGAAGAATCGAACGTACGGAGTGAAATTGAGGAGAGAATCGAGAACTGAGCAATTCGATGAGATGGAGTCATTCATTTCTCGGAGTCAGGATTGATCGAGAGTTTAAAAATAAATTCAAGGAGCACCTCGGCGGAAGGACAGGGAGCTGTGAACTACTCGATCAACGATCTCTCCTCGAATGAGACAACGATTGGTGATAAACAAAAAAAAATTGGCGGGTCAGAGAGAGCACGAAAGGAACAGACGCAAACAAGAACTTTCTTGGACAACATCCAAAAGTTCAAACACAAATGCCAAATGCTGCTTTTGCGCGTCATTCCGTTCGTCCTTTTGATATTTGCTCAATTTGATGTCTACGTTTCGAGGAAGCAGATGATTCTCGAATTGGATCACATTGCTTCTGCATATTAGTTTTCAATATCTCTTTCGTTAGCCTTTGCGAGGGAAATTGTCAACCTTTCCTTTGTACGTTGGAGACACTTTTTTCTGAACCGAAGTTGCATTTATTGCGTTTATTATACCAGATTACTTCTTGAGAGTCGGAAAAAAAAGGTTGACTCGTCATGAATTTTATGTCTGATGTTTTCGGCATTTGCAACTCGTCCTGCTTTTCCTTGTTCGCTTGTCCTTTGAGCGAAAATGATTCATGCGTCCAACGAGATGAAGAGCATTCAACAGGCCACGCTAAGCGCGCTTGATCCAAACGACCTGCCATTTGCTCTCCTTCTCACGCACTCTATTTCTCTCTTTCCTTTTGACAGTTTGATCCCTCTTTCCGAGGAAGCAGCTGATTCTTAGAATTTGAACGAAGTGTCGACAAAATTAGCTTTCAAATATCTCTTTTTCGTCAGACGCAGGAAACCATCGTGCAAAAAGTTTTTCTTGCGGGACAATGACCTGACATTCGCAAACAGGGGCTAATTTTTCCAACTGGCGATTGTACATCCATTTCACTGATCGGATTGACATGACCGGCCGACATCCACTCGGATCAATCGCAGAGCAATCGCAATGTTGCATTCATTCAGGCCACTCGTCTATCGTTGTAGCTGCATTCGCGGATAAAACAGCAATCGACCGCTCGCCACGGGAGCACAGCCAACAATGAAGACGTAGATTCATCCGGGTGGTCGCTGGGTGAAGTGTAAAGTGCTCCGGGCGGCTCCAGGGCGGCGCAGGGTAGCTCCGCCCACTTTACACTTTCAGTCGCATTGTCTTCTTTTGGCCGCTTTGCAAGTTCATTGTTCCTTGGGACGCGGCGGTGTGCGGTCGGTTTGTCCCATTGACAAATTTCTCCTGCACTTACATTGATGCCAAAAAGGAATCAAGAAAAACGATTATGTCGAGTATCGTTTTGGCATTCCACCCTTACATTCATATTTCGTATTTGAAACTTCATTTCACCGATTATGCATTCGCGGATCAGACGAAAACGGACCGACAAGTTCTTATTGCTCACTGCTGCAACCGATAGATTCAAATCTGGATACTCGCCTTCCGAACAAGTCCCATATCGCATTTCTTAAGTCACGAAAAACATTTCGAAAATTTTACTAATGGTTACCAACACGAACGGATCGCTTCCAAAGAAACCACGCATTTTCTTCAAGGATCGTATGAGTAAAAGAAGCAATCAGGCGTATCAATGGAATTCGGGTTATCCTCGGCCGCCCATGTGAACAGTTCGCACGCTCCGCTCGAACGGAAATTGAAGCTTCGACACCAGTATTGATTGTCGCAATTCGAAGCGCACGTTTCAACTGTGGTCGATGAATAGGACAAAATTGGAACTTCGGTCGCGCACATGTGCTGCGCCATGATGTAGTTTTGGGCTGCGTCTGGAGAGGAAATAGGATGCTTGGTCAAAGTTCATGCTAAGTCATAGCTCTTGGTTGACGAGACAAGTGAGTTCTATGTGATTGAAACTAGCCTGGTTACATTACTGGCTAATTTGATCACGATAATGGAAGAGTAGCTTCATTCATGTCACTCTGAAACTAACTCTATCTTCAATCCAGCCCTGTCAAACTACATTCTCAATATCCATCACTGACCGACCTGGATAAGCGATTACAGTAACCTAAATGCCCCTGGACTTAGAATGAATAATCCTTAGCTGTAGCTTGAACCTAGAACCCAGGACTGTGAGTAGAACTACTGGACCTGGATTGGACTACCGGACTATGAAACCTTGACCTGGATAAGAAAATATGCCACTCCGGACTCACTCGACACGTAGCAAACCGGAAAAAACATATTCGTAATCGGATAATCGCCAAATAGGGTATAAGCAGCCCAAATATGCGTTCCATTGCCTCCTCGCGCCAGGCAATCGTCATTGACACGAGTTCGAACCCAGGTGTTCGCATGGACCAACAACGGATTGTACTCGGTCGGTGATTCGTACCAAAACGAGTTCGACAAATCACCTTCCCAACATTTCGAGTAATCCCAAGGTTCCGACTCTTGGCGCATGCTCGCCACCCAGACGAAAGCGTCACCGATTTGAGCCTGGAAGGTATGATATCGGGATTGGGACCTGGGATCAGGAGTGGGTCATATATAGTCAGATGCTATCAGTCGGTAAATGCCAGGCATTGGACTTGGCTCTTCCTTACCAGCAGAAGCGTCTTCACCGCCTGCATTTCGCTGCTGGTATGAATCTGCGCCAATGCCCCGCCTTGATACGCGCAAACTGTCCAAGCGTCGCTCCAAGTCGCCGTCTTATTCCCGTGAAAGAAGCATCGACCACCGTTCGTAATTCCTTTGTACACAGTCTTGCACGTGTACTCGAAGTCAAGATGGCAAGTGACCTGGATTCCGGCATCTGGAATGGACTGGGAAACTGATCATTCTTTGGGGGAAATGAAGGAGCTTCTTACTTCCGCCTCCGATTGAAACCCATATCAGAATAATTTCTCTCAACATGACCAACTTCGGGAAGCCTCGAATCCGTGAATAATGACTAGGAGACCATGCATCTGCCTAACCCGAGTGTTTTTTAGACCCCGCCAGCCTCGAGCCTATTGTCAAGCAACCTTCAGGCCCACATAAGGCGTTATCCCAAATCACAATGGAAGCGTCACGGTCCAAAAATTCCCTCACGCTTTGATGATTCCTTTCTACAAAGAGGAAGTCCCCGGATGGACAACATCGATTTCCATTTTTGGACAACTAATATGCGAGGGATGCACATTCTTATTAACAAAGGCAAATAATGATAAGAAGCTGCTGATAGCTTCCTAAATGCGTCAAAGCATCCAAACGCAGAATGTTCTGTCTCGAGGCAATATGATTGATACTGACAACAAGCTCTCCGAATGGCGGTCATCAACAACGGGGAAGAGAATCACGGAGAATATCGGCTCTTCACACGGCGTTGGTTGATTCTTGTGATATTTTGTCTAATCTCATTGACCAACGCTTTCCAATGGATTCAATATTCCATCATCGAATCGGCCATAGTCGAATTCTACAATGTGGATAGTGTGGCCGTGGATTGGACGAGTATGATTTATATGTTGACTTATATCCCGTTCGTATTCCCGTCCACTTGGCTATTGGATAGATACGGATTGAGATTGTGCGGTTTGTTGGGCGGATTAGGGACGTGCGCGGGTGCTTGGATCAAATGCGGATCGGTGGCTCGCGATCGATTCGCCGTCACATTCCTCGGACAGACGGTGTCCGGTTTTTCGCAAGTGTTCGTGTTGGGTATTCCGCCGAGATTGGCTGCCGTGTGGTGAGGAGTTCTACCTGATTTTGGATTGATCTATTAGGTTGCGAATGTGGATCAGTTGATTGTAGGTTTGGACCGAGCGAAGTCTCCACAGCCACGTCGATCGGAGTTCTCGGGAATCAGGTTCGGAAAATTTTCGACTTGAGCTTTCACCCGACCACCCACTCGGAGAACATGTGTTACAGGTGGGTATAGCCATCGGCTTCTACGTACCAACCGCGCTGGTGAGCAATGCGACGGATCCCGATGCCATCGCCAAGGGCCTACAGGCGTTGTTTTATGGAACAGCCGGATTCACGTCATTCGTTTGTATTATAGCTTTAATCGGTATTGTAAATCGTGACTTAGCCTGAATAAGCCGGAAGGAGAGAATGGTACCTTCCTGATTTAGCTTTCCGCAGCGCACCACCGATTCCTCCGAGTCCGGCTCAAGCAGCGGCGATCAAGGAAGGCGTTGAAAAGAATTACTTGCATTCGCTGAAGACATTGGTGACCAATTGGAATTATTTGATATTGGTGGCAGCATATGGTAAGATTTGCATTCAAGTGTTATGTATGCATGAAGTCAAGTTTTAGCGGCTGCTGCAATAGGATACTTGGACGAGGTTCATATTCAGTAGAAGCTGATTGTGAGTGCAGACTACTGAAGCTGAAGAGAAGACTTATTGAGCTGTACAAAAACTGCAGTTGGAACTGCAGTTGGCATTAAACTGCAGTTGGAACTTTAGAATTTGAGTTGCAAGCTTCCTAATCTGGGGAAGTTGAGTATTATAATAACCGTATGTGCGGAAGCTACAGAATTGGATTACAGGTACTGAGCAGCAGAAGAAAGTGACATGAAATCTTCATGAAATGCAGAAAGTGAGCCGAAGGCTTCTCGATTTGCAGACGCCGCGCTATGGGTTCACCGGATCAACTGAAATTAACTGGTGCAGGTCCCTGACTATAGAGATTGATTGTGAGATATAGGCTCTGGGACTCCGAAGTTGGACTACATCAGTCTTCTTGACCTAACAATCTATAGAAGGTGGGATGCGGGCTTCTGAAATTAAGCTAACTGCAGACTTGTGGAGCTGAAGAGACTGATCTGAACACTTCCGGATGTTCAGAAACTGATTTGGCAAGAGATGGAGTTGCAGGAGTTGGGCAATCGCTTATTTTAAAGCTTCAAAAGTTTTGCTGCAGGGCATCTGGAGTAACTGCAGCTGGATACAGTCGTTTGATTGGAGGTGCAGAAATTGAGCTTCCGAGATCTGAAGCTATAGAAGATGAACTTAGACTCGTGAAGCTAACATAAACTGACTTTTGAGATGCCTTCTTCTGCAGCAACAGACGGCAAAAACGGCAGGTTCTCGAAGGCACATAATCTAAATTGCAGGCTTCTTGACCTACACAAGTAACTGCGGGCTTCTGGAGGTATGGAACTTGTTCGACAGATTTCATCTCGCCCCAACCTGCACATGCATCCTGCGTTTACGCCATCACTGCCTGCACCTCTTATCTAACCAGATCGAATGCTTTCCAGGAATCAATGCCGGTGTATTCTATGCGGTTTCTACATTCCTGAGTCAAATTCTGCAGCCTTACTTTCCCGTAAGTTCTGTAGCCTACTTTCCCACGGGCAATTGCAATATTTTTTGCGAGTCTCGTTGCTTTTCATTAGGGAAGCGAATCGATCATCGGAATCATCGGATTTGCGATTGTCATCGCCGGAATGATTGGATCGATCGTGTGCGGATTCGCTTTGGATAAAACGCACAGGTTCAAGTAAGTTGAGCTGCTTGCTGATTGGGGAGACTGACAATGAGTGTTTGGTTTTACTGAGGAGTAAACTGCTGGCTCTCGTGAGGTTACATTCGGAGTGTATAAGATTGTGCTGTCGGATCTAATTTAATTAATACGATGACTTTCGACCATCGCATAAACTGCATTTAGGCATCCCCAATAATTTGTTCCGATCGATTTAGACTGATCACCCTGCTGGTCTACATCTGCTCTTTTGCCGGCATGTTGGCGTTCTCGTTGACCATTTATACGAATCAAATCTGGATCGTATTCGCTGCTTCATGTTTCCTCGGGTAAGAAAAATTTTTAACTGCTAAACCGTCCTGCTCTAGATTTTCTTCGAAAAGCACAAGTACCTTCAGGTTCTTCATGACCGGATACCTGCCAGTTGGATTCGAATTTGGCGCCGAATTGACCTATCCATGTTCGGAGGGAACACAATCGGGTTTGCTGAATGCATCGGCTCAAGTGAGTGCAATTTCTCGGAACTGTGTAACAACCTTTCTGCACTCTGTGTTTTTCTGTGTTGTTAGCACAGAAGGACGCATGCGCTAAAGGATCGACTTTCGAATTTCGCGTTGAGATTTGGTGTAAATGCTAAGGACCAATAGAGTAACAATCCCTCAAAATTTCACTAAATCTGTCCACCAAGTCAAAACCTACAGCGTCTCAAAGTTTCTATCGGAGAAATGCTCAGGTTTGATTTTTTCTTTGCCAAAAAGGCGGGAATGCAAAAAATAAACTTGCTTTTCGGTTTAGAAAGTGGCGGAAATTGTACTTGCAAATGCAAACAACAATAATCCATCAGGAAACTTGATGGTTACATTGCATCTGGCTTTTAACCGCTATATTTCAAGAAGTAATTTGAATTCCCGCCTTTTTGCATTAAAACAATCAAACCTGAGCATTCCCCCAATGGAAACTGAAACGCTACCGTTTTGAACTGGGTGGACAGAATTTCGTGAAATTTTGAAGGAATTTTTCTGTACTGATCATCATCCTATACAACAAATCTCAGCGCGAAATTCGAAAGTCGATCCTGGAGCGCATTTCGTTTTTAAAGGCACTGTGTCCGAGCTGACCACTTTGAGAATCGCATGCAGCAGATAACATTGGCGCCACCAGCAGACAAGCATTTTTTCATATTTGAAGTCCTTTTGAATTACCCGGGAAATTCATGTATGCTACTTGAACCTGAGAATGGTTTATTCCCCGCGAAATAGACTGATAGCTCGAATGCGGTGCCCAAAATGCTTGCTCTCTGCAAGCGGCTTTCGAAGCAGCAAAGTTGTCTTTCTAGATCTTCGGTATCATCCTCGTTTTGGGCATGGGCGCTCTATTGCGCACGTCGAGCGCACTCGCCTGCAATATGACTATGAGCGGGATGCTGGTGATCGGGGCTGTACTGACGGGTAACAAGAAATTGATGAGCACTTTTCTGGTGAGAAAGTTTCATGAGGAAGTTTGCTTGTACTTTCAGTGTTCATCAAGTCGGACCTCAGAAGGCAAAGAGCGAATCAGAACTCGCAGAGTGATCGCACAATCAATTCAGATATTGGAATGGTACAGAATGGAACTGAGGAGATGATTCCTTGCAAGTTTTAGTGCATGAACTTGATGGTGCTTGTGTTTAAAAGTGATGATGTGATCAGAGTCTGATGATGAAATTGTTTTAAAAAGACCAGTCGAACTGATTTCCGAATTCGGAGATGCTTCGTACAACGGTTGAGGATGCACGGGATTACGCAGGTCTGGCTCATTTTCTTGACTCGTTGATCACCCTTTTCCGGAGTCTGTGCACTTATGATTCTGATTCACACTTATATCTGCACATTTTTAGGCTGATTTGCAAATCGTGGCAGATTTAGGAGAAGCTGCGTTACCAATTTCACCTCGATTTCATCCTTGATTAATTTAATCACACCACAATTGCATACAGTAAATAATACTCGTATTTCTCGATAATACCCGATAAAAAAATTCTTTTGACCCTCAAAATTACGTACATCAGGTCCATCAGCTTTTCAAGACATAACACAGTTCAAAATAAAGCACAGATACTGTATACCGTAAATACTCGATTAGTTTCCACCTCGAATAGTGTCCCCGGGGAAATTATTCGGGAGACCCTAACACTTACACTACGTGAAATACGCATCTATTTTGGATAGAGACTGCCAATACGAACAAAATCGGCT
The DNA here is from genome assembly GCA_034700065.1 of Mesodorylaimus bastiani. Taxonomy (NCBI): domain Eukaryota; kingdom Metazoa; phylum Nematoda; class Enoplea; order Dorylaimida; family Dorylaimidae; genus Mesodorylaimus; species Mesodorylaimus bastiani. Next base: position 2,681 of record JAQGCW010000306.1, on the reverse strand, counting down.
CCAAATGAAAAAGATTGGAAAAAATCGTCGAAATATATGCTCAGTGTGTGAATTTGTCGAACTATCAGAAACTTTTAGATAAACCTTTTTGAATTTTTAAACAAGAACATTTGCATTGGGACATCGAAAATTTAATCCCCCCCCCCCTTCTCGAATAGTATCCCCACCAGGACCCATTCTAAATAATAATATCCCGGGGACATTAATCGAGTATTTACGGTAAATTATGACCTAATGGGAAATAGACATGTACTATGAAAATAATTTGCACAATATTTAGAAAATGAGAAACGTTTCCTGCAAAGATGTTTTAGAAAAGTCAACTGTACAGTACAGATATCAGGAATTTGAAATCTTGGTTGCAGGTTTTAGTGAAAAGAAAATGCCTCGGAAAACTAGCGCGCAAATTGTCAGCAAAAACTGGTCATGCAAATATATCAGCCGATCGATCAAAGCTGCCAGTAAAGCGATTGATCGATTTCTCAAATCGAACATCCAGCTGATTCATCGATCGATCGAGATCAATCGATCGGCCGGATTATCAGATCGATTGATCAGCCAGATAATCGATCGATCTGTCGATCAGCAAGGAGATCTATGAATCGATCAATCAGCCGAATGATCGATAAATCGATAAATCGATCAGCCACATCATCGATCAATCAATCAATCGGCCAGATCATCGATCAGCCGCATTATCGATCGATTGATCGGTCAGCCAGCCGATCGATCGGCCGATTGATCGGATTGATCGGCGATTGATCTATCGATCAGCCAGGTGATCTATGAATCGATCAATCAGCCGAATGATTTATGATTCGATCAGCCACATCATCGATCGATCAATCGATCAGCCAGATGACCGATCGATCAATCGATCGCCCAGATGATCGATCAATCGATCAGATGATCGTCCGATCAATCAATCAGATCACCGATCAATCGATCAGCCCGACGTTCGATTAAAAAAATCTGGAGAGCCCTAAATATCCGTCATATTATTCAAACTCTCTACATACACTTGACTTCCCGCAATGTCTCAATCTTGGCCATTGAAAACATTAGGGGTGGAACGCCATAGCTGCTTGATCGATTGGCGATTTCCCTCCTCGGGTTTCGGCAAGGAAAGTGTGACACCGGTTGCATTGGCGGATGAAGTTGGGAATAGCGAAATGTTCGGCTCAATCGGACTGGTCCTGGCGAATTCGTCGGATGCACCCGGAATCGACATCGAAGGCACTTCGGGCGGCAATTGGGCACTTGTTGACGACGAAGCTTGCAGATACGTGACCGACGTGATCTGAAAAAGGAATCGAACTGCATGAAAAATATCAACGGACCAATCAGAGAAGAGACAGAAATTATTTACCTGAACCACTCTCATCTCCACAGTGCTTTCCTCTCGTCTTGCAGCGGGCGGCGGCGAAAAGCGAGGCCGTTTTTGCAGCGAGAACAAATTGTGCATGCATCCTCTGCCGGTCCCCGTCGATAACAATCCGCAACTCGGACCCGCAACTTGAACGCCATAACCACCTGGGACGCTTTGATCGCGCAGCTGCGCGCCCTGTTGTTCAGGGAGCGAAGGCGGCGGGGTCGGGTTCGAAATATCTGGAACGGGGGCAGGGTACCGGGCTCCCAATTGGCCCCAGATCGCCAGGGAAGGCGGAATTGGTGGACGTGTGCTGGTCGAAGCTGAAATCGAGGCTTGTCGACCAATCAGTAGCCTGCTTGAGGCTGCCGCCTGGCGCCGCCCGGGCGGCGCCAGGCGGCAGCCTCAAAAGACTGACTTACCAGTCGCCCTTCGAATAGTAAAACTCATGGTTCGTTCATTCCATGTGGCGGAAACGGATTCCTCGTCGGTGAAAGTTCTCCTCGCGAATCCACCCCGTCCTGGCTGACCTGCCATGAGGCAAATGATCAGGTTCAATCTCCGAATTGACCTCGTCCAGGCAACGGTCGACCATTCAATAAATCAATCGAGAGCTCTCACTGGCCTCCTTCGATTGCCAGTTCAGAATCGATTTTGGTGATCAGTATTTGTGATCAGTGATGACCGATTGATATAAAAAAATCCGGCTGAATCCACGATCGAGGATCCAGATGTGATCAGATCCACTAGTCTTGCGTCGAGATGATAAAGCTCTCGGTCATCGATTTCATCGATCAATCACGCTGGAGTACCAATCGATTCCGTACAATCGAATCGATCGATCGATCGATAATTGATCAATCGAAATTCGATCGAATCGTTTCCAATCGAATCCAATCGAATCCAATCTCGATCGATTCACCAATTCTTCAACCGAATTTCAAACAACGCGGTCGCCAAATCCGCTGATGAAATTCTTCGCCAATCCAAACAGTCCTCGACTTGTTTCACTTTCCAGTTGTCAGTAAATCTTTCCTTTCGGTTTTTGAGTGTCACCTTCAAAGAGAGTTGTGTAAATTTCACACCTAACATAGAGTTTCCTCCAAACAAAACTCGAAAGACTAGAGTAAGATACACAGGTATAAACATTGTAAGTTTTTTTTTTCTGTCTGACTATCATCCACCAGGATTGAGCAAGTGAAAAGGGAGTCGATCCAATTATGGAGTCGAGTTACCACGAACTGCGAATTTTCAAGCCAACAAAAAAATTGTCAAAAGGCTAATGTGAAGATTCTTGGAACCACGTTTGCTT
>JAQGCW010000305.1:0-12988 GCA_034700065.1 Mesodorylaimus bastiani | reverse complement strand
TGAATGGTTTTGTACTGCCTGTGTTCCCTTATGCTGGTTTTCGATGAGATTCAAAATCCCCGCGCGCGCAACTTTGAAACACCCTATGTCATAAATATAAATTTCTTCTTTCTCTGCCAATCGCGAGCGAGGAGCTGATAAATGTTACATCTTTCTTTCTTTTCAAAACCTGGTTTGTGCTTACAATTATGGCCTCCTGCTCATTATGCGCTTTCTTGAACGCGGAGTGTAAAATTCTTTTTACAACGAAGGAAGAATCCCAAATCCACGCTGTTCAACACTTCCAACAAACAAAACGTGTCGACGACGAGGATTGTATTTCTTTGGATAAAGTCTTCGAACAATGTTTTCCCAAGATGGTCGCCAGCCCGTTGACGAAAATAGAGAAATCCGTAAAAAAAGACGGGTGAGTACATACGAAAAGATTTATTTAAAAAAAAAAAATTTCTGACCTTCGCTTTTCAACAATTTATCACTGTGTTTTAAAATATGATCCATTTTAGACGGCAGTCACTTTTGGATCTTTGCCGTACTTTATTCAATGGACGAATTTCAAAGACTTCGCCACGTATGGCTTGTCAGAAATGCGGAGCGGGGCTCGTTTTATATGGCAAGCGAGGCAATTTGAAGCTTCACGTTGCAATCGATCACGCTTCCGCCCATTTGGGAATCGATCTATTCGAATGCAGGAAATGTGATCGGTCCCTCTGCAGCAAAAACGCTGTTCAACATCATTTGAGGCCGTTTCACAGTGTTCCTGCTCTCAAAGAATATTACACAGATAAATCCGACAATTTCCTCGACGAAATTACTGCTTCGATCAAGGAATGTTTTTTGGCAATGGAACAACGTCGAATTCGAAATCGCTTATGATCAGGTAAGGAATGTATTGTTCATTTTCATCTGGAATTGTCTTCGAAGCAATGGACTATTTTAGCCTCGGGGATGAATCTCACGTACGGTCTAAAACGAAGGGATCGAAGCTGGCAGTCGAGCGTCATCTATTCTGTTATCGACTTAACGTTACTAGGCAGCTGGCTGGCGAGGGTGGAAAGATTCAATGTCGATTATGTCCAAAGAGGATCAGCGTTAAGTACGGACGTAGCTATAAAGCCGAAAGTGCTATGGAACATGATCTCGTACATTTGAACAAGCCGCTTTACCAATGCAACGTGTGTTCCATTGAAAAGAACAGTCGCATGCTAATGCAATTACATTTGAAATTGGCACACGCATCGTCCGTAATTACGCTGCCTCATAATTACTCCGCCTCCATCACTTTTTAAAGAAGATCATCGATGAAATAACGGTAAGTCTGTCCTCTGGTCCGAACGCATTTTGCTTTCACGTATCACACAATGCTTCAATTAGCATGAAATGATGCTTTGAAGCAGGGTTGCTCCTCAGTGTTCAAAATTACTGGCGCGGCGGCTCTGAACCTAATTTTACCATTCAGAATTCGAAATAAAGGCAAACACAGCTACAGATGACGATGGATGAAGATGAAACAAGGTCCTAGTTATTTCATCGGTAAAGCTGTGTGTAGTTTTCCCCCGCGTATCGAATTCTGGATGCCAAAAGTAGGTTCAGTCAGAGCCCACCATTGCCACATGCCGTATTTCGTGATCGATATCCACCTCGTCGTCGGAAGCACACTTGAGTTAATCCAGGAAGTCCGTGGGCCACTGGACGGCAAATGTACAGTATTTACAATAGTGTTTCCAAAAGGCGTGTACCTCCAGGTATTGCACATGAATTGACTAACGATTTGAATTGAATAACGAACCGTAAAATAAAAAGTTCACAACGAAAGCCGGTCAATGGCAGAGCGTTCTAGCTTAAAAAAATTCAAATTTTCCGCCTCATGTTAACTCCAGTGGTTTGTCCATAAACAGTGAGAAGCTGATTGCCTACGAGAAGCACATTGGTTCTGTCCAATGAAACATAAGGTATTATTGCAGTTTTAGGTATTGCATTCGGACACCCACACCGATAATACAAGGAAGAATACAAGATGCACAGGTGTTGGCTCAAATACAACAGCACGACGCATCAGAGCACACAGATCCTGCAGCTGAATCACCAAGTCCTCAACGCCTTCTCTCTCCACAAGAACAAATACAAGGGCAATACAGTATTCATTGTACAGAACGTATTCCCGAACATTTGCAAACGAAACTCCAGATGATCATCTTGAATATTGCACATCCCGATTAGATCGCTGATCAAGAATCCCAGCAGAGTCGTCATCATGAAACTGGTCACAGTCAAAAATGAAAGCGATCTGACGGATTTGACAATGAAACGTTGCTTCTCCTTCATTCCTTCCAAACTAATAATTATGGTGGCGCATTGCAACTTCTTGAACATGGAACCCGACACGATCGGCAGTGCCACATAGGCCACAACGATCAGGCCCGACGTGAGCATATCGCTCGTGGTCACAACGATCGACCAGACGGGCGATCGAGGGTAACTGGCGTAGATACAACAAAACTCCACGCACGTATGATCGTCGGCGAAAAATAGCCAACTCGTCTCTTGTACGAACGCCCAAGCGAACGCGAACGCAATCAGCCCGAGGCGATATCGTGTCCCAGCGCCGAGCCACCAGTACGGTCGCCACACGTTGATCACACGATCGATCGCTATGGCCAAAGCGGACATTTGACTGTAAGTCGCCACAACGCAAACGGGAATGAATACGAGAAGACAATCTCGTTGGACGGCGATCGGCGATCGTTGGACGAACACGAAACTTAGCCAATACGTCGCCATCGAGATCTCGATTAGGCCCATGAGCAAGTCGATGAATGCTTGCACGATGATCAGGATGTAATGCGCCGAATGATGCCATTTCTTGCGATAAGCCAAAGTAAGAAGGATACAATTATTACACACACCGTGTACTCCGAGAACGAATGTAATCCAGAACCAGACTTGGGACGAATCGAGGAGCTCCACAGCATTTACGATGGACCCGTTCGTCATATTGCTGCATTCGAAGGACATCACTGATCAGTCGCTCAATAATCAATAGACACACTGGGTCCGGTGGTAGTTGGCCACGTTGGTGATGAATAGTTCTCATTCCAAATGACCTTGGCTTGATAAGCCCATATATATCGGTTGAAGCGACTGACTCCCATTCGATTATTACGCTAATCAGAACCAGAGTGAATCTACGGGCTGGCACCTGAGACTAGTTGGCTCGAATCGAGGAGCAACCGGTAGGCGACGGTGTTTGGACCCCAATTCGATTCCTAATCTGGGGCTTCAAACTTTCTTGTTTGACGGAAATTAAAACTGGTCATCAGAAAGACAAACAACAAAACACTAGGCTTTTTGATAAGATGTAACAAAGAACCTGATAAGAGTGAAATCGGTTAGGATGTCATTGAGATTGTAAGATTGCATTCTTTAATTTTGCTTACTTGTGACTTGTGTAATGCAAAGTAAAAGGATTTTGAATTTGCACAGCTTCAGCATTTGGGCACCATCTTGATCCCCAAACTAACGAAGCACGAGCGCTGCTGGCAATCAATGTGAATGTGCACTGATAATAAAAAAAACACATACACTGATGATAAAAACTTTAAAACCTCAAGCGTCTTCAACGCTTAGCTGATAAAACAAACGCCTTACGTTACCTGCTTAACCTTGTTATTCTATTGTACCATCCTCGCTTGTGCCTGGTAATCAGGCTGCGTTGGAATGCAGCTGACGGCGCATCAAACGACCGACCTCAATTGATAAACTGCCTCTGCTCCCACATCTTTTCTTTCAAAGTCTGCTGACTCATATTTTAAAATGGTGGAAGTCAATAACCTGTTTGAAATGCGGGTTTCTGTGCCGCTGTGGTTTTGTGGATTTTTGTTTCCTTATGGCCAGCTTTACTCAACTGAATACTCATCAGATTAGTTCATTTGCTACTGGACCCTGCGGCCCCTGAATTTGCGGCCTCTGAAGCCTCTGTTTCCCTCGACCAAGCAGTCATGCCTTTCAAATGTAATAATATCACCAACGAGTCAATCCAATATTCCCTCGATCTCATGGAATCGTCGCAAGTCGGATTTTGGATCACTCTCGTCATCGGGATCCATGGATCCGGGAATAATTGTATCCTACTCAGTTTGGCTTATCGCAAGAAATGGCATCACTCCGCCCACTATGCCTTGATCATCAAGCAAGCGTTCATCGATTTGCTATCGGGCTTGATCGAAATCTGCGTCGGTCTATATTGGTTGAGTTACATCTTCTTCGAGCGATCTCCAATTATGCACCAATCGACTTGCGTCTATTTTTTCGTTCCCGTTTGCGTTTTGTTGACTTACGGACAGAAATCTGCGTTGGCCATCGCCGTCGATCGACTGATCAACGTATGGAAACCGTACTGGGGGGTCAGCGCCGGAATCTGGTATCGAATCGGACTGATCAGTTTCGCATTTACTTGGTCTCTGGTACAAGAAACCGGGCGGCTGTTCTTCTTGAATGACGACGATGTGTGCGTGGAGTTTTGTTGCATCTACGCTAGTTACCCTCAACTTGCCGGATGGTCCACCGTAGTGACCACCGGGGATATGGTCACTTCGGGTTTGGTGTGTCTGGTCTACATTGCCCTTCCGTTGTTCTCCGGATCCATGTTCGAGCGATTGAATTGCAGGCCGATTTGGGTGAGTTTGAACGGAATGAGGGAGAGACAACGGTTCTTGGTTAATTCCGTGAGAACACTCTCGTTTCTGACTGTCACCAGTTTCATGATGACTGCGTTTCTGGGATTCCTGGCCACCGATTTCACGGCTATGTATAATATTCAGAATGATCGATTGGAGTATCATGTGCAAATGTTCGGAAATGCGTTGGCCTCCATGAATACTGTGTTGCCATTGTATTTGTTCTTGTGGAGAGAGAAGACGTTGAGGGTTTGGTAAGATGTTGATTGTATGTGTCGTGCTGAATCCTGATGCCTGTGCCTGTGCTGAATTCGGATGCCTTATGCCGTTTACTGCATTTACTTGTACCCAGAGAAAAGATCATCTGTCATAAAGCAGCCTAGAAACTTTTGTCTTGGTTTTATTCATGAATCATGCAGTTATAGCCAATGTCCTTTCTAGTCTAGGTGCCTGATACTCGACCCTAGGGCAGTAAAACTCGCTCAGTCACATTCTCATGAAACCTTCATCCACTCTCCAAGTCCACAAACCAATGTCTCAAGTGATACCATAGCACGTCGCCCAGCCAATGCATGCCGCCCGATTTGCCCATTGACCAATCAGCACCGACCAACTCCTCAGGGAGGATTGGCAAGAGCCACTGGACCGCCTTGTGCATCAAGTGATGATCCTCCACGTGAGAATAGCAGGAGACCAGGACGCCATTGACCACAAGGACGCCGGACGGGGTCAACGGGCTGTACCGACCTTCCAACTGTGCGCGTTCCACTTCGATCACTAGCGATTGGATCGATTTCCCGTTTTTGATCAAGTGCAAAACCTCACCGATCTGGACGTTCCTTGCGAACACTGCTTTTCTCTCGAGGCCCACGAATAGCAAATGTTCGTCGGAAAGCGTCAACGCCTCCTTGGTTTCCAAAGTGAACTTGTGTCCAGACGCGTTTCTCGCTGTGTCGCGATGAAGAAACGCAATGATCGATTCGTATTGCTCGTGATCGATTTGAACCATATCGCCGATTTGGAGCTGGTCGATGCGTTTCGGGCCAGCGGGAGTTTGAACGGAGTCACCGCCGTTGATACAAGCGCGTCTAGGGTGTCCGCCGATTGTCCCTCCGCCATGACGGCCAATGCCCGGTCCATCCGAATCCAGTCGTTGGACCCAGTGTTGGTGCTCCTTGCGCGGATGTTCTAAACGGTAGAATGATGCGCTTGTTGATCGATGAAGCCTGATAAATTTCGACTGCCAACTGCAATCTAGACAAGGTGCAGACTTGATTTGTGAGATTTGGTGATATTTCACGCATGACCGGAATCAGAAAGCGACTTACTAGCAGAGATGACACCTGTCCAAAGAGACGCCAACTGTATCACCCAAATGACTTTCCACAGCCCCATTCTCACACGGCAGTCCAAGTGCACTTGAATCCCTCTCTCCCGCGGCCCACAGACTCAAAGACTGCTACGTCAGCAGGATGCGGACTACTCAAATCGTCCCCTTCTCGTCCTCTATATTCCAACTCATCATGTTTCTGAACCTGTCCGTCGTTCGGTGCTTCCAGACGATTTGATTTCTAGATTGGAACTCATCAATTACTTTCATTGTCATTTTTGGTAAGTACGTGAAAAACTATATTCCAAAATTGCTAGTCTTAGCAAATTCAATTTGTCAAGCGAACACCCTTATACTTCGTTTTATGACACCCCGATTATCCGGTTTCCGATTCTGGGGGTTTGGGTGATTTTATTGGCCTTTGGATGATGCAAATTGAAGTAGGAGTCTGGTTAGGTGTAGATCGCGGGCGAAAGGAAATATTTCGAATGTTTGATGCTTGATCGGACATGAAAGACAGCTGAAGAAGCAGCCGCAATGAAACTTGAAAATATTCGTTGGCCGAATGGAATAGATCGAGCTGCGATGCATGATTCTAAAATTGCGTCTTGATCCTATTTATAGACGACTTGCTGTTTCTGGTACCAAGTTGGAATAGACGATGTTTGTAACACCGCGCAAATTTCACACATGAACCATTGGAGGATGGACCAGATTTTCTGCAATAATGATAACCCGTTTGGGTAAAAGCTTCGTTGGAAGAAGTGCATATTGCCAACTTTTTGATTGTACTCTTCAGATGGTAACAACAGCGTAGTTATGGCACAAGTTGAAATGCAAAGCTAACAACCCTCATTTCGTCCCATAAAACGCGCAATATTCCAATGTTTTTAGGAAAATTCCGGACGACCTCTTTGATTACCCAGAACTTGCTTATAATAAAAAGCTAATTATTCTTGCTCGCAAGCTTCAAACTTAATCAAAACAAAACAATTCCATTCATATAATTTCTTTATTCGAATATTCGCTCCATGTGCGCTAGACAGTATTGAACCTGCGCATCACTTACCGCACTCGGGTTACTGTTTACGCTCTGCTCTTTACTCCTTTCCATTCGTTTTGAAATTTTGATGGTAAAAAGTAAATTTTAACTCACGATATCGATATCATTTACAATTGTGACTAAAAATTAATGTAAAAAGCGTTCATAATAGACGACGAATCAAACGTTACCTTTTCCATCGGTAAGGAAAACTTATTTTCTTTTCTTTCTTGTTTTAAATGATTTCATTTGTTCGTCCTTTAACTGCTTGCGCTCCTTTTTTCAGGTCAATACGTACAATGGCTTTCCTCAAATACAATCGATTATGGAAACAAACCACGGATTTATTACTCCGCGCAAAATCCTCGATTAAAACGATTTCGAGGAATCGATCGATATTGACTTCAACGTCGAAATTTCTTCTCGAATCGAATAAATTTCAAAGCATTCGACAACGACGAATCTTCGGACATTTTACGAATTTCTTCGGCAACGGGCCGGGTAATTATCGATATTACTCGACGGACGATCGGGAGAAACGGCTCATTTCTGACGACGAACTGAATCGATTCCTGAGTTGCTTGGAAAATGGCGAACCATATGATAATTCTTACATCCTTCTTCGAGCGCCGTATTTATGTTCGTTCCGTGGCGGATCATACGAACGACGATTCTTGACCATTTTCGAACGTTGGTGGTCGAGTATGAGATCCATGAAAAACAACAACAAACCGACGAGTACAATCTTCCATTTGGGCGCTCTGAACAAAAACTACGACGGTATTATTATTAAAAAACTATACGAATTGGATCGATTGGAATCGTTAAAAGCGTTAGTCGACGAAGCTGCCGCCGTCGATTTTTGTTCTTTACCGGATCATCACGACGTTTTGAGTTTTCTCACCGGTATTCGCGATATGGCCATGGACACTAAGCGCACCAAGGTGCTGCATCCATCGTTGTTTCCCTCGAGGACAGGACTCTTCAAAAATATCGACAAATATTTACGGGAAAAGTACACGATTCGAAAACGACAACACGATCAGAATCCATCGACCGACACCGAATGGATATTTATGATCACTGAGGAGGCGTCTGACATATTTATATGCTTGGCGTTTAACTTTCGAATCTGTTATTCCGACTTGAACGATTTCGAACGCGACTTGTTGGAACGTTTATGCGACTTGATCAAGGAAGGATACGATTATTTCACCGAAACGTCAACCTTTAGTAGTGACTTCGAAAGTTTCGGGATGCATTATTCGACCTTCGCCCATGCCTGGTTATTATGGAATGTCAATCCAGACAATGTAGTACGCGGAATTTGGCAAAGTTGGTACGCCGTTTACCCGTTGTGTTCTCGGCGTGTTCAATCGGATGGCGAGTCGAATAATTTGCATCGATTTACTCGTTCTGGAGCGTTGGCCAGCGTTTGCGAACATTTCCGCCAAGTCGATTCCTTTCGTCGCGTTTTCGATATTTGGTTGGACGATGTGAGGAAATTGTCACCGTTGGTTGGACGACTCGACTCAAATCAAGGCGAACTCGTTGATGTCGCGGAAAGTTTCACCGAGTTCGTCTACAGTGCTGGCCAATGTTGCAAATATTTCGCCACGATTAATCGACGAGATTTGATCGATCGAATGAAACCGGTCTTCTTGCTCGTCGCCACGGATGCCTTGGATGCGTTGAAAGGTAAACCGGTCAGCTCCATCGCCCTCTGTCGTTATTTGACTGGACTACGTGATTTTCGTTTCTCCGTTTCGATGGGATCGAATGAATTTTTCTATCCGACGCAATTCAACGACGAATTATTGAAATATTTGAACGTGCGGATGGATAACGAATTATTAAAATCGATGTCACGAGAGCCGCTGCTCAAGACTGAGCATCGTCTCCTCGTTCTGTTATGTCGATCGAAAATGAAATTAGATGGTGATATCTGGAAAAAATTATTATCGCCTTTGCGGGAAAAGAACGTTTGCGCAGCATTCGAAGGAGACGATCAGTTATTGGGGATTATCGTCGCTAGTCTCGGAGAAGCCATGTGCTATTATTCGTCGTTCAGCATAACATGTCAACTTCGAATTCCCAACGACGTCATGGCGGGTTATTTCGAGTTGGCTAAACGCTTTCTGGAAAATCTTAAAAAAAACGAGAAAGGATTTCCGACTGACACGAAGAGGAAGTACGCGTTCACACTTAGTATTATACTAAATGTGGCAAATCACTTAAATGCGATCAGTGAATTCGAAAAATTGAAGCAAATTTGGCAAAAGTGCACGATCGAGTTATTCGACTATTTTGCTCCACGAAGCGCTTGTCTGATTGCGAGACGAATGGATCAAATGCGTAGACATCAAGGCGTCAAGTTCGATTCGATATTAGTAGAGAAGTTGCGTCGTCGAGGCGAGGAGTTCGAGAGGAAAAGGAAATCACTTCGTTAGTATCAGGATTGAATTTTTTCTGCTTATGGGATTGAGTTACCACGCTTTGATTGGTTTCTGAAAATTTGAGATTAAATTTCTTGTGACAATGTGGCATTCGTTTTTCGAAGTTTGAGTTTTTTTTTCTCACATTAAAATGCGCCCTGTTTTGGGGTGGTGTTCACCAAACCCTTAGCAAAAAGTGCTTCATGGACCTGCCTTATGCTTATGACTTTTAGATGCACCGTCCGTTGGCAGCTCTGGTTCGATCGGTTCACCTTTGATCAGGTAAATTCTCAAATCGGGAAACGTCGATGGTTCCACGTACTGTAAATCACCAAATGTTTGGTGGTACTAAATTTTGGTGTATTTGGTGGTTTGCCAGCGGTCCACCAAAATTTGAAATCGTTTCACCCGGACGCCCATCAAAAACATTCATCGACGACGAGCGCAAACGCAAGGAATCATCAAAAAATTCGGCAACGTTGTCAAAGACTTCATCGAATGTGAAGGCCGGTCTTGGAAGTCAAAACATCAACGATTAGTTTCGCCCGCGCAAAAATGCAGTCAAGAAAAATTCCATGGAATACGTTGAAGCCATGCGAAAGGTTATCATCGCCATCTTGGTTGAATTTTTGTTTTGAGAATTATGTCATTTGGGTGCGAAATTTTTGAAAGTCATATCAACACTATTTGGTGGAACTAAATTTTGGTGGACCACTGGCAAACCACCAAATACACCAAAATTTAGTTCCACCAAATAGTGTTGATATGACTTTGGAAAAAGATATAGATACAGATACGATTCTGATATCTATATCTCTGAAAAGATACAGATAGATACTGATGTGAGATACAGATTTGTCAACACCCCAAATTTCAAAAATTTCGCACCCAAATGAAATAATTCTCAAACCAAAAATTCAACCGCAATGGCGATGATAACCTTTCGCATGGCTTCAACGTATTCCATGGAATTTTTCTTGACTGCATTTTTGCGCGGGCGAAACTAATCGTTGATGTTTTGACTTCCAAGACCGGCCTTCACATTCGATGAAGTCTTTGACAACGTTGCCGAATTTTTGTATGATTCCTTTCGTTTGCGCTCGTCGTCGATGAATGTTTGATGGGCGTCCGGGTGAAACGATTTCAAAATGCGAAATGACCGGCACGGCCGTCTTGCTTTTTAAATCTTTCTTGCATAAAATGCACTTACTGCCGTCGCCGCTGTCCTCAAACCATTTGTGAACTGAATTCGTAAACGGTCTCGTCGCCGACTGACCAGCTCTCTGTTGCGGCGGTGCCGACAATGAGGATGATACTTCATGCGATTGCTGACGAATCGATATATCGTACGTATGATCAAAGAACCAATTGAATCGGATTGATCGATATAATCAAAATCACGGCACGCTCGACTCGACCTGCAAAATATTGGCAAATTTGTGCAACAAAGGCAAGGTGCTTGTTATAAGAAGAAAACCGCGTGAAAATTTGAACATCTGCCAGCGATAAAATCTGTATCTCAGATCAGTATCTCGCCCCTCAGAAATATAGATTTAGATTTAGATCCAGTTTCTGAAAAGATACAGATTTAGATTTAGATTTAGATATCTGCATATCTCAAAATCCGTTACATACAGATTTAGATTTAGATCTCCATATCAACACTACCACCAAACCACCCAATGTAAAACATATGGGTACTTTCAAATGCCAAAATCTTCTCCCTCGCTTGTCAAATTTCTGCACTTTGTCCTTTCTCCTTAAGGAAATGTTCGATTTTAAAGAAAGCTAGCTCCAAAACTTAGTGGACAAATTTCAAAAATTATTTTCAAAAGACACGGTAACTTGTCCCTAATTTTCCCTTCCTAAAATCAGCAGAAATTTCACCCCTTATGTCCTCTCCCATCAACCACCAAATATTCGTCCCACTAAACTAAGGTGATTTACAGTATCAAATCACAGACTGTATTTTTACCCATTGCATCACAGAAATATACGAATTTAACCTGCACCATACATTATTGTAGAAAGCCTGACCTGCAACTCAAAGAACATCCTAAACACGCCTACCCCTCCCCATTCTCCCCAATACATCCTCGTTCACCTTCTCACAACAGCAAAGATGTACCGCTTGAAACAAGGACATCATACTGGCTCCTAACCACAATCCCAACAAACCGCCCATATCGCTGACCATACCGTGCCATTCGTATTGTTGGACCTCTTCGAATATGATCAACGATTCGCGATCTGGAATTCGTACACGAATCGTTGTCATATTTCCATTCTGTTGCTCCTTGTTCGATGTCGTACGAATCGATACGCTCCAACTGGACAGCAGACGTTGGCATTGTCGGACGCAGGATTTCTTGCATTTGCTCGATTCCGACTCGCGATTTCGATTCTCGGATTCCGACAAACTTGGAAAAATGGTTGCTTCTTGCATTTGTAAGGAACCATTGATCAAAAGCCCACGTTGGCACAAATCGAACGATCCATTCCGATAACTCTGTGTCAAGTCCAACTCCGGAAATATGTCCAGTTGGAGACACGGTTCGAATGCTTTGTACGTTTGATTGATTTGAATATCGCAATCCAAGGCGCAGATTTTGTCGCTGTATAAAGGATCTTGGTAAACATCCGTTCGACATTGACGTAGACTCCGGTACACTTTGGATTCCACAGCGACATGATACGTTTCGCCTGGTTCCAATTGAACTTCCTGATCGGCGTCGAAATGGAAAAGATAAGGTCGACGAATATTGCTTACGAGGTTACCGAGGTTTGCATCGATTTTGAAAAATGATGCTAACTTTCGCGCGTTTTCCATAAATTCTCCTTGATGCAGTTGAATCGTGGCGTCCCAAGTTTTCGTGTACGTTAATGGTTTGGCCGAGCTGATGTTCAAAAGCGCGAATCCGGTCGATTCGTAGATATTATGTACGAAGAACTGAGACTCATTTTGGGCTGAATTCAATGTCGCCAAAGAGAGTAAAGTCAGCAGAGGGCTCATTCCAGTAACATTCAAAGATTCCATCTTTTGCCTCAACATCTTTTTGGCCTCAATCGGTGATAGCAGGTCAGAATCGTACGTTTGAGCCTCCAGATAGCTTTTGGCGATTTGCAGCTCTTCAAAGGTTAGTTCGTATTTCTCAATTTTCTTCATGTCCAGCCAATACCAATCGTTGAAGGCAATCCAGATCGGCGGAAATGGATACGGTTCGTCTTCGGTCAATTCGGTGATCTTCGTGATTGTACCACCAGTCAAGTACAGACGAACCTGATTTTGAAGATGGAAGGACAACATAGCTGTGCATCCGATCATGATGGCGACCCAGAGTGCCTTTTCGAGCCATGATTTCGATTCGTGGAGTTTCCTAGTACCCGTTTAGGGTACTAGGTGTAGGATTCTAAATTCGTGTCTGGATGGATGTCTGTCACAAAATGATTCATCTCCGCTCGCAGCATGGCATCTAGCGCGTGATGTCACATTGCTTCTCGTTCCGCT
>JAQGCW010000304.1:0-12995 GCA_034700065.1 Mesodorylaimus bastiani | reverse complement strand
TTCAGAACGCTACGGTCCAAACGATTTCCGGAACTGGAGCGTTGCGAATTGGTGCCGCATTTCTGGTAAGTTTGTTAATCTCTCTTTTTGACTGTTTCTTTGATAATTATTGGATATTTCGTTTTTCAGGCCGCGTTCCACAATGGCCCCAAAATCGTCTATATGCCGTCGCCAACCTGGGGAAATCATGGAAACGTCTTCCGGTATGTTTCGATTTCTTCCGTTGTTGTTCTGTTGTATTTACGTTTCATGATTTTTCCATTTTAGCCAAGCTGGATTAGAAACGAAAAGCTACCGTTATTACGACAAGAATACGTGCGGATTGGACATGAAAGGAATGTTGGAAGATATTGAGGTGAGTACTTTTTCTGTTTCTGCACTTTGTCTTTTTCCAAAGCTTTCTTGTACATTTTCAGAAAATCCCGGAAAAATCTATCATTCTTCTCCACGCTTGCGCTCACAATCCGACTGGCGTCGATCCTCGCCCGGAACAATGGGAGCAGTTGTCTAAACTGATCATGGTGAGTCTTTGAGTCTCCCTTTTTGTTTGTTTGATACATAATTCGCCAATTTTAACTTTCAGAAACGAAATTTGTATCCATTTTTCGATATGGCTTACCAAGGATTCGCCAGTGGCGATATCGATCGCGATGCGTTTCCGGTTCGCCAGTTCTTGAAGGACGGTCATCAGCTGTGCTTGGCTCAATCGTTCGCCAAGAATATGGGCTTGTATGGTAAGTTTGTTTCAGTTTTCTTCCGGCGTTCACCGTTCTTCGTTTACTTTCTAAGTTCACCGTTCTGTTTCAGGCGAGCGCGTCGGCAGTTTCACGATCATCGGAGCCGACAAAGACGAAACGAATCGTGTTATGTCGCAATTGAAGATCCTTATTCGTCCGATGATTTCGAATCCGCCGGTTTACGGAGCCCGTATCGCGCATTTGATTTTAACGACGCCCGAGCTTAGAAAACAATGGTGAGTACTTCTGTTTATTGTGAGAAGTATAGTAACGTTTATTGGTTGATTTTTATCAGGTTGACCGACGTTAAGACCATGGCCGAACGAATCATATCGATGCGTAAGCAATTGCGCGATTTGTTGGCGAAGGAAGGGTCGACGAAGAAGTGGCAACATATTACGGATCAGATCGGAATGTTCTGCTTCACCGGAATGACTCCACCACAGGTATGAGGATGAGTTGTAACACTTTCATTTCTGTTGCTTCTTTTTCGGGTTTTTTTCTTCGTGAAATCTGACTCGTTTCTTTCATTTTGCAGGTGGAACGTTTGACGAAAGACTTCTCGATCTACCTGACCAAGGACGGACGTATTTCGATGGCCGGCATCTCGTCGAACAACGTAGGATATTTGGCTAAGGGCATGCACGAAGTAACGAAGTAGACGCGCGGCGATCACGCCTGAATCGTCGGATCCGATCGATTGTCCCCGACGACTAGAGAGATCATCCCGAACTCCATAGGTTTTCGAATTTTTTGGCCACACACCGCGGGTGGGTTGCACCCAAGTTGAGTATTATCTTTCGATAGTTTATTAGGAAAGCTCTTCTTGCACTTTTTCAATTATGATGGTAGAATGGTTTTGCCAGTAAAACTTTCATCTAGACGTGGTGGTCGTGCTGTTGGATTGATGCGTGGTGAAACTCGCTTCGTTTCTTTATCTCTTTGATCCGCTTTTCTTATCAAAATCTGTAAGATCTTTTCATTTTCAGGACTTCCAACAATCCTAGACGAACGAGACTCCCGATCGTGTTATGGTTCTCAATTCGATTTGGCGTTGGATTGCGGAAATATTCGGTTCGAGACCAATCGTGCCTTTATCGAAATCGGTTGCCAACTCGGTCAAACGTAGCAACGACACCGTACAATCGTCGCAAATGGCCGCCGCATCGTCGTCCGGTTCATTATCGAGAGCCCTTCACGTAAGTTTTAACTTTTTTCGTTTCTTGTTTTACTCTTATCGAAGCTAGGAAATTATGTTTTTTTTTTTTGCTTTAGTTGCGTCTAGGCGCTGAGATTGCAGGATTTATGATGTTGGGAGGCAAATAAGTGGCGGCTGAGTTTGGCGGAATAAACGGGTTGCTGGGAAACGAGGGAGTGTGAGGAAAGGTAATAGGCAGGATCGATGGGTATGATGCTCTGGAGTCGGATGGAGAAGTTCGAAAATGGGAGATCTGGAAGGAGAGGAATACGGGAATTTGTGTAGGAGAATCCAATCCCTGGACGAGGAAGTTCAGGAGTTCCGCTGGGGTTATTAGTGAATGAGCGTGGCGTCCGAGGTTCCATTGAGTCTCGAAGTTCCTATGAGAGTGCTTCGAAGGATTTTATCGCTGCATCCGAGATTTTTTCTGTCTACTGTCTTGAGTTTCCAAGGGTTGATCGTTTTAACAATAAAGTTAGTCAGTTCGGTCGATGTTTAGGATAGATTTGGGATGCGAATTATAAATAAGCATGTCTAGCAGTATGAATGACGCTTCACAGGAAAACTTATACTTAAGGAAAATAGATAGTTGGATTAGTGTTGCAGTAACTTGGATAGCTGGCGACCGTTTGGTAGCTTATTTGACGGGTAGGAGGAATACCTAATCTAGATGTCATGATTTTCCCCTCAAATCGACCGGAATTTCGCTGCGCCTAATTAGCTTATGAGCGCGATACCTGCAACTGTCGCATCTGATGACTTATACTTTTTCAGGCCGCCGTCAAACCGCACGTGCCCTCGATTCGATTCCCAAAAGGACGACCACAACCGAATTATGCTGTCGCCTTGCAACACGAGAAAGGTTCGAATCAAAACGGACAGGGTGGCGGTGGTGGGGATTTGGATATTTCGCGACACGTTTCGGCTCACGCGCAATCGGGTAAGTACACTGGAGCTTTTCTTGATTTCTTTTGATCGTTTTGTATCCTGAAGCACCTTTTCATCTGTTTTATTTCAGTCGCTACGAAGAAACCGCCGATCGGTAAAACTCCGCGCGGGAGCGGAATGGACGAACGACAATTGCCTCAGGCGTTCAAGCGACCGTTGTTGTCCAAGGACGAAATCGATGCGATTAACGTAAGTTATTGTGAATGGAACTGTTCCAAATTTATATCTTATCTTTACGTTTTGAGTCAACATAATCGTCTCGTTTTCAGTCGGGCGGCATGTACAAAGGAATTTGAATCCCAGTTTTCGAATTTATCTCCGTCGCCTGCAAGTTGAATCGCTCATTTAGAAGAATAGACTTTTTACTTGTTAGCATTTAGTTTTGCGGAACTGTAGATGTATTTTTGATAATATGTTTGCTCAGAGTACTTGAGAGTGGGAAGTAAAATCTCTTGATTTGGCGTTTTGTCGGTCCTTTATGAGATTTTTTCGGATGATATCCGACTCCGAATACTTTGCTTGTTGTTGATTTTCTGCATTGCTTGACATGCTCTGATGATTTCTTGTTTCCAGGACTCGTTCGATCAGATCCGAACGACCTCGTCCTTTCGACCAACGATCATCATGGACGAGAACGATCCGGACGGCGGCGGTGGTGGCGAAGCAATCCAATCGTGTCGATCGCTTTGTCGTTTGTGCAAGGAAACCGATGTCGATGCTCAAACCGTACGCAAGCTCGCTTCGAATTTGGCCCAACGATGCACGAATTATCCGAAAAGCGACGGTGTGGTGGCGTTGTGGAAGCAAATGGACGATCGGAATACGAATTTATTGCAAAACGTTTTGTCCATGGTCGAGGTAAGAGGCGGTTTAGAATGCTTTTTGTGTGTTTCTTTTACGGTTTACATTGCGTTTTCTGTGCGATTTTTCTTTTTTATCGCTTGTGTTTCTTCCCTTACCTCTTTTGGTTTTCAGAAATGCGAAGATGCGTCGGTGGTCGTCTCATTGGTCCGCATTCTCGATTTGTACGTTCGGCGCTCGGCTAAAGGTACTTCAGCTTTGTAATCATCTTTTCGAAGTTCCCATCTTCTGGGTGAAAACTAATTTTTTCTTTCTTCCTGCCCAGGACGCAAGAAACGAATTCGATTGGTTGTGGTCCTCAACGGTGTCTCGGCGATTTTGAAATGCTTGTTGACCTTCCTGCAAAAACCGACGCCCGATTTGGAAACGATCGAACCATTGGTTTATCTGGTTTTACTCTTCGGAGGAGTGGGTAAGTAAGAGTTCTTTCCATTTGTTTTCTGATGTGCTTCCCATTTTAAAGCCCAATTTTTCGCTTTCAGACAAGAAATTCCAATTGAAAGTTCGACTGACGGGTACGTTGAAGGCGGCGGCAGAATTCTGCAGAAATCAATCGCCAGCTTCGTTGAGCATTTTCGATCTTTTGATCGCCGCTGCTCAATCCGGTAAGTGCAAGGTTTGCCTTTCCTTTTTGCCTTCTTTTTCTTTGTGCCTTCTTCCGGTACCCGTGCAATTGATTCATTTATACTTTCGTTTCTAGGCCAAAATGCGCTCACTCTCGGCAAGAACAAAGACATGATTCCGTATTTATTCGAAACGATTCGTGGCACGATGGGACGAGACGCGGACGTTTGTCGAAAATGTTCCGAATTGACGTATTATTTGGCCAAAGTACGCAAGAATCGAACGAGATTGACCGCGGAGAATGGCGTCGCAATGTTGGTCGATTTGTTCAAATGCTATTTCCCATCGATCGATCAAAACGAGAGCGCATGCAAATTGTGCCTTATCACTCTGGGTACGATGCGCCTTTTGACCAGAACAAGTGAGTCGATTTTCTTTTATGAATCTATTCGGGTACACTTGTCATTGATGTTGATATGACGAGATTTCTTTGATTTTCAGAAACCGGCCAAGAAGAGTTGATTGAATGCAATGGCCGTTCGATTTTTCGCGACGCTGCTCAAACTTGCTTGCAACGATACGAAAACTCAACGCCCGTTTCCAAAGAATTGGACGCCGCCATTTGCGCCGTATGTTTGCGATGTTTGCCGGCGAAACCGTTGCCATTCGAATTGATCGAGAATCCGTTGAATTTCCCACTTCCTATCGAAGCCGAGCGTCAACCGGCCGAAGATCAAAGCGGTACGTTTTATTTGCGGTTTCCCCTTTGTTCCGAAAACATTGCTATCTTTTTGCTTTCAGGATCGGAAGAAGAGAACAATGCGGTGGAAGAATCGGGCGAGGTAACAATAGTTTTCTTTGTCTTTCTTGACAGTCTTTTTTAAATTTGTCCTTCGTTTCAGGCCGACGAGATAATCCAAAACGGCGAGGATCCAACGCAACGAATCGATCAACGCAAACCGTTCGAATTGGAGAAGGAATACGGAAAGTTCTGCACGGAATTGAATTCATCATCCGGCGCCTTCCCGTCGTTGGCTCTTCAACCTCTACGCACGGTCACATCGTACGATCACGCCGGAATGGCCGAATTGATCCGTCGGAGTGGAGTCGTCACGACGCCGATGGCTTCGCCGAATTCTCCATCGTCCGTCGCTCAATCGCCGATCGCAGCCGCTCCGTCGAGGCGTTCGCTGAAACAAGGCCAACCACGGCGGCGACGCAGCGTGTCCGTTGACGAATTGTACGGACGAAAAATGAAATTGATGTCGAGAATGAAACCGCCGAAACAAGAATCGCCGCCGTATCGATTGGCACCGTTGAATGTCGGCGCGCGAAGAATGTCGTTGGAGGATGTGCCGAGACGCCGCACGTTGAATTCGGTCGACTACACGACGGACGAGTACGTCAAGTACGCCAACGAGACGAAAAGCGTCGTGCCGTTTTGCAAGATCGCCTATCCGGAATTCACTGGCGGATATCCGGACTTGCCATTGCAACCGCTGAAGGAGACATCGTCGGCTCTCTTGTAAGTGTTTTTTAACTTCTGATGCTTTGTTGTTTTACTTTTACGAAGCGACTTCTACGATTATAGGCAACGCGTTTTGCAAGAAATCGACAGCGCCACCGTGGAGATGCAATTCGAGCCGAAGATCGTTTTCGATTTGGATCGCTTGCTCGCCGAAAATCCGAACCGTGCGGAGTTGATCAACACGGATAAGGACACGTAGGTTTACTCACGTCAGCTGTCATTTTCGAGTTGCATTAATTAATTTTTTTTGTTTCAGAATTGGAAACCCCGATCCGTCTTGCGGTCATCTGAAATTCGAATCGCGATTCGAGAGCGGAAATCTGAGAAAAGTTATTCAAGTAAGTTAGTGACACTTTTCCTTCAATGGTATGTGTGTGTCTAACTTCCGTTTTCTTTTAGGTCGACGAAACCGAATACGAATTGTTCCTGAATTCGGACATCAATCAATTACAACATCATTACATGTGGTTCTACTTCGAGGTTTCGAATATGCGAGCCAATGTCCCCTACACATTCACGTTGGCGAATTGCGTGAAAAGTCAATCGCTCTTTCAAACTGGTAAGTGGTACTTTTTTTGTATTTCATTCGATTCGAGATCGCAAACGTGTTCTTTCATGTTCAGGCATGCAACCGGTGGTATTCTCGGTCTCCGAAGCCGAGTCCGGTCGTCCAGGTTGGGCTCGTTGCGGACGTACGGTCGTCTATTACAAGAATCGATTCATTCGTCCGGCGAAGAAAGTCAACGAGATCAAAAGTTTCTACAGCGCGAGTTTCACCGTTGCGTTCCGCCATGACTACGACGTCTGCTATTTCGCCTATCATTATCCGTACACCTACACAATGCTCAGAGTAAGTGGAGATTTTTCTGCATCTTTCAATTTTTGACGGGCGTTTTTTCTAATTGATAATTTCTCGATCGTTTCAGACGCATTTGGCCAAATTGGAGGCCTCCTTATCGAGACGCCACGGGATCTACGCACGACGAGATACGCTTTGTCACACGATGGGCGGCAATCCGGTCGATTTGATCACTATCACGGCTACGGGTAAGCCGAACGTGGTTGCGAAACGGGAATGCGTCCTCTTGTCGTCTCGGATTCATCCGGGTGAAGCCAATTCCAGTTGGATGATGCACGGTAAGTCAGGTTTCTCTTTTCTTCTCTCAATTTTTTCAAATTGAACTTCTTTGATGTCTTTCAGGAACTATCAAATTCTTATTGAGCGATTCGCCCAAAGCCAAGGAAGCACGAGAGAAGTACGTGTTCAAGTTGATACCGATGTTGAATCCGGACGGAGTGCTCAACGGGAATCATCGATGCTCGTTGGCCGGCCAAGATCTGAATCGACAATGGGCGCAGCCGAGTCCGATCATTCATCCGACGATTTACCATACCAAAGGACTCATGCTGTACTTGCACAGCATCAACAAAGCGCCGTTCGTAAGTTACCGTTCGAGATTTCTTTTGATTGGTGTGTAATTAACGAGCTTCACGTTTTCAGGTCTTCTGCGATTACCACGGACATTCGCGCAAGAAGAATGTGTTCATGTACGGAAACAACCCTCAATTGTCGTGGTGGCCGCCCGATCACGCCCTGTTGCACAATTTCGATTTCTACGTAAGTACGAGCATTTGGGATTATGGCTACATTTTCTAACAGCCTAATTTCTCTCGTTTTTAGACCCTCCCGGAAATCCTGGACGAAATCGCGCCCGGCTTCTGGTTGAAGTATTCGGCGTTCGCTATTCAAAAGGAGAAAGAGGCTTCGGCTCGCGTGGCCGTCTGGCGAGAAATGGGCGTCTGGAGATCGTACACGATGGAGGCTTCGTACGGAGGATTCGATCGCGGCCCGTATCAGGTATGTAAAGCCCTTGGTTTCATCCATTTCGATCCGGTCCTCACCGCTGGTTTCTCCTTCCTAGGGTTACCAAATTGGGACGCATCAATGCATCGAAATGGGCGAGAAAATGGGCGAAGCGTTGGCCATATTGAAAGATTATGTCGTTTCGAAGCAACCACCGACGAGGTAAGACTTTTTTGCTTCTCTCGTTCGCTGTATTCTTAAAGACCTACTGTTGCTTTCAGAAAATTCGAAGAGAGCGATGAAGACAGCGTATCGCTGCCGCCGCTGGTCGGGAAATCGGCCATTTTGAACTAAAGAATAAGGAGAGGTATTTTTCTACTAAAGCGCTTTGTGTGTGATTACTATTTTTTAAGTATTCGTTTGCTACGCATGTTTTGTTTTCTACGCATTAGTTATGAGAGGTTACTGTGTAACCGAAATGTTACTTTTGTACGCAAGATGATTTTGAAAAAGCATTTCTCTGTTTTGATAGACATCTCAGAAAAACCTTCAACTAAAGCAAATTCAAAAAAAGGTCTTTAACTACATAAAGCTAAAGTTCAACATCAAATACTGAACCTACTTTCCACAAAAAAAAAACTCCAACTAACCGCCTATCATCGGGCAACTGAATATATCAAATTATGTCCACTCTTCGAACCAATTTCAAAAAAAGCAAAAAAATTACTCCTAAAACCTTCAGATTATCCTAGAAAACCCTCTTCTTTTCTGATCACCGTCTCATATCTTTTTCTCACCTCACATATTGCGGACTCTGCCGCAAATTTCGGCCGTGAATTCCGAACATTTCGCTTTGCCGCCCAAATCGCCCGTCAACGTTTTGCCTTCCTTGATCGTATCCAAGCAGGCACGTTGGATTTTGGTGGCGTAATCGTTCATCTTCATGTATTGAAGCATCATGACGCCCGAGAGCAATAAAGCCGTCGGATTGGCCTTGTCTTGTCCGGCGATATCCGGAGCGGTGCCGTGTACAGCCTCGAAGATGGCACCGGATTCGCCGATATTACCCGACGGGGTCAATCCCAATCCGCCGACCAAACCGGCGCACAGATCGCTGAAAACATAGGGCGGTGGGTTAGGAAAGATCAAAAAAAGAAACGCGAGAAGAGTGGCCTTACCTCAAAATATCGCCGTACAAATTGGGCATGACCAAAACGTCGTATTGACTAGGATCTTGCACCATCTAGAAAAGATCAAATTGAGAATCTCAAAGTATATGAAACCAAATCGCTTTACTTACGTTCAAGCACACCGTGTCGAGGTAGGCCTCTTGAAATTTGATATCCGGAAATTTCTCGGCTTCTTCGCGACACATGCGCAAAAATAAACCGTCCGACATTCGCCTGAAAATAGAAGAACGTCAGAAATTAAACCGCGAAAACGAAAAAAAAACAGTGAACTTACATGATGTTAGCTTTGTGTACGGCGGTGAGTTTCTTGCGTCCATTGGTTCGAGCATATTCGAAAGCGAAAGCAGCAATACGCTTAGAGGCTTCCTGCGTGATCAGTTTGATACTTTGCACGACGCCATCGACGATCTGTAAGAATGAACTTTGATTGAAATTACTCCGGAATTTCGATAAGAAGCCCTCAGACTAATCGGAAGCCAAAACTCCAAAAAGATCTCGAAATTTCACTCACCATATGTTCGATTCCAGAGTATTCGCCCTCCGTATTTTCTCGAATCGTCACCACGTCCACTTTATCGTACAGCGTTTTGTAGCCTTCGATACTTTTGCACGGTCGAACGTTCGAATATAAATTGAATTCTCTGGAAGAAAACGGTAAAATTACTATGCTGAAACCCAAAAATAAGAATCGCAAAAAGAAAAGAGAACATTCGTACTTACTTCCTAAGTGCCAAATTCAACGAACGATGTCCTTTGCCGATGGGCGTGGCCAACGGACTCTTCAATCCGATCTTGTTCTTGTGCATCAAATCGATACATTTATTCGGAATATTCATCTTTCCGTCTCGTCCTTTGACCGGCGTCACGTCCACCGGATCCCATTCGATCGGCACCTGGAACAAAGAAAAAATGTAAGCCTCACTCAAATATTTTAAGTGAAACAGAAGCTTCAGAAAATTAACTGACCGAGAAATCCAAAATCAAAAGGAAAATCTATGTAAATAAAGAGTTCATTTACCTTCGCAGCTTCGAAAATCTTTTGCACCGAAGTGGCGATTTCCGGTCCGATTCCATCACCGGGAATCAAAACGACGCGCTAAAAAAAACAACAAAAAACTCATAATTACTTTAAAAAAATTAAAAATTAATACAAAATCGAGAAAACAGAAAAAGAATTCGCAAAAACACCCTTACCTGACTAGTTTGATGACGAGAGGCGGTGGTCGAAAAGGCACGACCGAAGGAAGCGATTCGTTGTAGACTCAACATTTTTCTTCGTTTCGTCGAAAAATTTTTCGAATACTTTCGTGAATTCCAATATCGATCGATCCAATTTCGTTTTGCCTTTTGTTCGTTCCAGACGGTGATGCTATTCAACGAATTCGTCTTCCTTCCTCGAACTAGCCTGCAAGGAAAGGAAAAGTTCTTGAAAGCCATTAGGTAAAGTAAAAGGTCAATAGGTAAAATCGAGATTCAGCAAAAAGTAATTTCGATCGATACGAGTATCGTCAAAAAATCTGCGCAAACTCGGTACATAGTCGACAGGTTTACTCATTTTTACATCGAATTCAACACAAATCTCAATAAAAGCAAAAAGAGTTAAAAACAGATTCAGAAAAAGCAGCAATAAAATTCAAAGGAGAAAGTCCAAAACTGTTCTAAAGAAACACGCTAGTAAAACAGAATCGTGTCAAAAATGATGAACATTAGGAACATCTCAAATTCCAATAAAACAACGAATATAAAAACGTTTAAAAACGTGAAATATACACATAAAAGACCCTTACGATTCCTCCTCTCGCTTGTCGATTTCCGTCAATTCCATCTCGAAGAAATGTAACGGCGGCGTTCGCATGATCTCCAAAGTTTCCTTTGGCGTCAATTTCCACACGGAGCGTAAGCCGAACTTGATTGCCTGCGAGGAACAAAATGCGGTCAGAATGTGTGAAGACCAATAACCAAACACGAAAGAAACTGGCTTGATCACTTACCTCTGGCAATAGAACAGAAATCGCGTACGCATCACCGTTTGGACCATACAATTTGGGTGCATTCCTTCGGCGAAGATCGAAAACGAATTCGGTGGCGGGACCAAGCTAAAAATGAAATGTGTCTTCATCAAAGGCAGAGTGGGAAAAATAAAACACTTACGTGTTCTTCTTCTTGGAATGGATAAACTTGTCGTAAACGACCGCTTAACTTTCCTTCCTTTTGCAATTTAAGAAAATTGTCTCGATATTCGCTTCGAACATCGTTACGTAATACTTGAAGCAAATGAGCCTGAAATTACAGCGATGGTAAAGCAAGCGGTTAAGTTAAAGCACATTTTTAATGCTGCTTCTTCTTACCCGAGTCTTTTCCGAACAAACCGCTTCCAATAGCATATCGCTGCGTCTTCGTGCTTCCTTCGAACTGAAACAGAAAAGCGAATGTTGCAAAAGCATGAAGAAAAAGCCTGAACAAGGACGAAGAAAATCAACAGATGGGTCTAACTTACAGGTATTCCTCTTCGTTCGAAACTGACGGCTCCGCCTTCAATGGCGTCTCGGAAACGTCGAGAATCGGAATTCCATCGTCGTCGCTGGCATTCGAAGATTTGGACCCGTTCGTTTCGCTGGAAGATAGTGCATCGTCGAATTCGAGCGGCGGTAGTTCGGCGTCGTCGTCGCCCATTGAATCCACGAAAGCGTCGATTTTGTTCTCCATGATCGTTCCAGCTTGCTGCAATGCGAGCGAGAAACGCAGCTTGTTCTCGCAATTGGTGGCGATTCGATAATTTTCGACCTGGAAACGCAAAATCGGATTAAAGTGCAAACCCAAAATGCAAAGGCAAAGACATCTCTTGATCACTTACCACGTCGCAAAAAATCTCTTGATAACGTTCCAATTTATCAGCGTCGACTGTCATCCTGAAAAAAGAACAGTATGTTCAAAAAGGAAATGAAAATGAAAGATTAGAATTATGGCTTACTCAGGTCGAGATCCTTTAGCAATTGGCAACGTCTTCCTTGGCAATTCGAACAGACTGGCACGACCTTCCTTGCTCATGTTTCCGAGCTGCAAAAGACGATTACTTATGAATTAAAAATTTCAAAAGCTTCTAAAAATTTATTGGCGTACGATATAAGGCCAGCGCGGATGCTTTCGGATTTGGACCATGACGACGTCGCCGCGTTTGAATCGCTTTTTCGCCGGTTCTGAAAATAGATCCGTCTCCATCAAACAGTCAGAACAAAGCAATGCACAGAAACTGAACTTACGCATGAATGCTTTGCTCAACAAATGCTTGAACGACGGAAATTCCTCATAATCGTCCTCGTCTATACTAGAAACTAACGCCTGATCGATTGTCGGATTCGACTGGATCGATTCGAAATCTAAAAACAAACATGATTAGCATCAAAAGCGAAAAAAATTTAACTCGTGACTTACGTGGCAATTCTTTCGATCCTTCTTCGATCAGATCCTTCGGAGCGGTTGTGGGCGGACCGCTCATGGTATCTCGTCCATTTTGTCCGTTCGAATCCTTGCGTGAAGTGCCATTTTCGATGGGCTTTCCTGAAATTCAACTTTTTGTAAAGCTAACGAAATCAAACAAGCGAAATACAAGTTACACTATCGCAAATAGGGAAGACCGGAATTTAGAATTTTTAGTTTTAACTCGAGGGCGAGACAATTTGAAATGGATTGGCTCCAATGATACTGCGGACACACGGCCCAATATCCATTTTAATCAAAACTCTCGAATTCCGGTTACAGTCGACTCCACTTTTAAGAGCTCCGGGTATAAGAGCTTTCTGTTTATAAGAGCTCCTTTTCGAAGTCCCGATTTTTTTGCTCATACCCTGTGTGGTGAAGCAGGCCGGTTTTAGCGCTTTTCGGTTATAAGAGGCTGATTTTGGCGCGTTTTTTGCTGTCAGAGTGTTATAAGAGCTTTTGTCACGCATTCCGACGCTTTGGATGCGTTGGCCACGATTCG
Source organism: Mesodorylaimus bastiani (assembly GCA_034700065.1). Classification (NCBI taxonomy): domain Eukaryota; kingdom Metazoa; phylum Nematoda; class Enoplea; order Dorylaimida; family Dorylaimidae; genus Mesodorylaimus; species Mesodorylaimus bastiani. The sequence continues at coordinate 186 of JAQGCW010000304.1, read as the reverse complement.
AAGATTCTTCGAAGAAGACGCGACTGATTACGACGCTTTCTACGAAGTTGAAGACATGATCGAGAAAATGAGCTTGATGTATTTGAAGCAATCGAAATTGACTGATTTCTTTAAAGACGAGGCATCCGACAAAAATTTGGGCGTTGAAAAATAAGTCTTCCGCCGCGAGCAGACAACGAAACATGG
>JAQGCW010000303.1:0-12995 GCA_034700065.1 Mesodorylaimus bastiani | reverse complement strand
AGTTACATCATGCTGCTCGCTGTTATATCGCATTACATTATGCATTAACGATATCTTCGCAAAACAGAAATTTGAATTTCCCGCTTTTTTGTCACAGGAAAACACACAACCTACCCATAAACTTTGGAACGCTGCCGTTTTCGATAGGGTGGACGGATTTTGATGATTTTTTGAAGATCGGTTCTTCTAGCAGTCTTCTATTGCTCAGTGAAATTTCATTCTAAAATTCCAAAGTCATTACCTGAGAGTGCACCTGACCTTTTTTAAATAAATACCAAGCTGTTTCTAATGATGGTAATACAAGGCAGTAAAATACAGCTAGTACAATCAATTAAGGCATCTCCAAATTTGCACTCTAGTTACAGCTAATCACAACCGACTAATTTAGTTACCAATCCTGCTACCTAACCAGCGCACTAGTTGTCCGCGTTTCGTCTACTCTGACGCACTCTACATTGTCGTCAGTCACCAAACCAACTTTAGCTTTTGCTAGCTTTCGACTAACCATATATAGGTTTATTTATATACATACATATCCGGTAGCTAATTTCAAACATGACAGCAGACGTCAAACAAGACCACACGGATTTGCGTCAGTCAGAAGGTATCGAATGGAAAGTCATGTGGGAGTGAGACAGGAGGAAGTGAAAGAGCGAATGGAATACACAAAATAGTTTGAATTTCCCGCCTTGGGGTCAGTTTTCCGCTCTTGGGGTCAATTTTCCCCGAAAAATTGACCCCAATCGGAAAATTGAACCCAAAGCGGGAAATTCAAACTGAGAAACTTATTGCATGAAGGGGATTCAGAGGAAGAATGAAAAGCAGTGTTACTGTTTCCTGTACTTTGCATGCACTGCACTGTTTGCACAGATTGAATTTATAACGTTCTTTAAATTTCGTTGTGCTTTTGCCAAAAAAGCGGAAACCGAATGCAGAAGAACTGGTTAATGCATATATATATATGCATTTTGCAACTGGAATTTGGAATTTCTGGGGAAATGAAATCTGACTGTGGTTTTCCTGCGTTTGTTCTGCAAAGCGATTTGAACGGATTGAAAACTTTGGAATCATCTCTTTTTGAGTTCTGCACATTTCGTGTATGCATGCACAGTTTTGCACAAAATTGCAAGTCCTGCAATTGCACGACGTAAAGTTGCAATTTTGTGCAAAGTAAAGTAATGTACTTGCATTTTGTGCAAAACTGTGCATGCACAAAATTGCAAGTCTACTTTTCAATTCTGTGCAACGCTTTGCACTCTGCATCTCAAACACTTCGCATTCTGGAACCGTACTAAGTTTGATCCACTTTTTTAGACTAACTACCAGTGGTATCAAAAAATACTCAACATAAAAGTTGTAGAGTTCAAAAGGAGCTACAAAATGACATATCATAAGTTAACAATTGCATGTGCGATTCGGGAGATACATGGTCTCAAAATGTATCACCTTTCGCATGTCAGATATAGCTGCATGACACTCTTTTGTGCGACCGCACGACATAACTGCAATTGCAAATGCAGTTACAACAGATGCAACAGCAGTTGAATAAGCGTACAGTATGCACTTAAACGCACTGATTAGATCAGTTGAAAAAGCAAGAATGCATCAAGGATACCTTCCCAGTCACCTCCTAAAGTAACCAAAAAGACACATGTCCTGCTAACAAAATTCCCTCACCTTACCTTTTGCATCTTTTAATTTCCACATGTGCACCTTTGCACAATTACATGTCAATTTCACATAGCTATGTCCACACTTACATCCACATTGTAAAGCCATCTCGATTTCAGTGTCATTCAGCACTTATATGCAGACACATTTTGTAAATCCTCATTGCCATCAACCCAATCGAGGATTAGATACGAACAATTTCAAACAACAATATTCCACAAGAACCAAAGCTGACTACTCTTGCATCACAATTAGGTACACGAAAAACCATCACACGATCTCCATCAGCCCCAAGCATGAGTCCTCCCTCGCCTGGGACGAGCCTCGTCGAGCCTCGACAAAGATTGATTGACACGAGCAGCTGGGGCGACGCGCAATTATTCTCTTTTTGTTCCACCGACCGAGAAACCCAGCTTTGGCCCAGAGTCAAGATTGCAATTTCGCAAACTGGGGAGGACGGAAGCCAATTTGGAATTGGATGGGGAGGACAAGGGCAAAAAGGGAGGCAAAATGGAGGGAAGGCGAAGGGATGCAAACCGCGGGAGTAAGTGAGTGCATCGAGCAATGGAAATGAGCCAAATGGAGCGCGTCGGTTTTGTGTGGGAGAGGGCTCTCGAGGGAGCCGATGGGGTTTGGACGAGGGTCAATCCGGGCGAGCAGTGATGGATGGATGGATGGCGGTTTTGCATGAGGGTGGAGAAGGATTGCATGCAGCAGAAGGAGAGGGGGGGGGGGGATGAAGGGGCCAGAGGAGAAAGCAGAATGCTAATGGAAAGGTCCTAAGTGCATGGTGGGAGCTTGATCCTCTGCGACTTTGTGGGCGTTACAAACAGACCTCTCTGCCTCATTCTTTCTGATCAGTCATGAGCATTCTTGGAATTGTGCAGTGCAGTCAGTGATGTCCATTGTGCCCTGCAGTGTATTCGGTGCAGTGCACTGCATTGCGCACTGCACTGCTACAGAGAGCCAGTGCATTGTGCAGTTAGCGCAATTTGCAGTGTGTCGTGCAGGGCAATGTAGTGCAGTACGTTGTGCATTGCAACGCAGTGAAGTGTAGCGAGCACTGCGCACTGCAATGCTGTTCAAATTCGAATGACCAGTCAGCACAGCCATTTCGTGAGTGCAGTGCAGGGAATTCACTGCACAGGCTTCAATGCATCGCATATCACAATACTCCTTGGATGGAACAGAATTCTCCACTCGTGTACATAATCCTTTGAATCATACCTTATTTCAGCGCGAAACAAAATTTTACAGTCTAATCTCCGACAGAAATTCGAAAGCCTCGAAAAACTCGAATAATTCTTAAAAACAGCGGGAAATTCAAAATTGCATCAGCTGGATACCGAATGAAACAAAAAGTTTTGTTCAAAGGTATTTTCAAACCAAGGGGACATCGGGAAGTATATGCTCGCAAAGCAAAACGACAGAGTAACTGGAGTCTATTCACTTACTTATTAGAGCAGCAGTTTCGCAAAAGGTTACTGGAAAAATGCATAACTGATCTGCACATATGAATCAAAAGTCCGTTTGCAACACACGCTGAATGCAGAGGACAAATGTTCCTGGAGTTCTATATCAAATCCATCGACTCTTCAGGCTGTTGCTTGCTAATATCGATGGGGATCTTTCGGGATTGCAATACACATAAAATTCCATTGCAATTGCAAAAATAAATTCTGGATTAGGTGGATCTAAAGCTGAAAAACTCACATGTATGTTGCAAGGTTGACTGCAATGCACACACTGCAGCAAGCAGTACAGTGCAGTGTGTGGACTGCATTGCGCTGCAGTAAGCAGTCAACCTTGTGGTGGTCTTCAGGCAAAATATGAGATAAAGCGTGCTAAATTAGTTGCTAGTAGATCAGTTGCTGAGTACCACAATCGCTTTGCTGTCCATATAGGTATGCATAATCGCCAAATAGAAATACAGTAGGGTACGTTTCTACATGAACGCTAGAGTAAAAACGTCCAAATTAATCCGAAATTGATGATGGAAGAGCAAACTGGCTGACATAGAAATTGAGAATCATGCAAGAAGGCAGAATTGGCAAACAAACATACTGTAGTAGTAAAATACAGTGCGTAGAATTCGGTAGAGTACGAAGTGAGAAAGTGAGAGTACAATTCAAAGCACTGAGCAGAGAGCAAAATTCAAACTGCGGAAGCATTCACACCAGCACGGATGTATGACGTTCAATTGTGCTTAGAAAAGTTCGACTACTCTTCGACTGAAGCGATACGTGAACGTGTTCATCTTGCTGCTTGCTGTACGTATGCAAATTCCCTACTTCGATCAAAAAACGCTTCCTATAACTCTAAAAGTGCCCTCCAATGAAACTATCGGGGTAAAAAAGATGTTCGAACTTCTCATTCGGATTTTTCCATCAATAAAACGGAGGTCCAGGTTTTCTTAATTTATTCGATTCTTTGCGAAGAACTTGTGCATCAATCAGGTTCATTTGGACACACTGGATAACAGTAGAAAACGTGCTATGATGCGTGCATATTATCGAATGAACAGCAAAAATGCGTAGTGCACTGCTCTGCGATTTTATAACTGCTTGTTTCTGATGCGTTCAATGGAGAATTCGACACAAAGGTGCTTCCGTCTGATGTGTGCTTCCTGTGGTGCCTGTGGTGTGCTTCCGGTGGTGCGCTGAATGAAGTCGAAATGCTCCTTATTACGACTGAATGTGCATCGAAATACTCTTCCTCGTTTACTGAATCGACAATGCACTGGCACTTAGAGTGGCATTTTTGAAACGCATTTGCACTACGGAAAGCAGTGGCACGGGTACTTTGCACTGGCACTTTGAAATGCAGTCACCACAGGATGTACAGGCATGCGGGATACAGTTACAGAGGTTGCAGTTGCATACACTGCAATGCATTTTGCTTGCACTGACTGCACATTGCGCTCCACGAAAAAGCGGTGCGATGGACAGCACATTGCACTGAATGCACATGGCGTTGCACTGCACAATGGACTGGACTTGTGACTGCACCGCACTGCACTGCACCATGAAGTCCAATGCACTGCACTGCACGCTGCGCTAATAGTACACTGTATTGCCTGCTCACTGCACACTGAATAGACGGCACATTGCACTGCACTGCAATGAACAATGTACTGAATGCACTTCAGACGTCGCAAACCGCGCTTCCCTGAACTGCACCGCACTGTACTCTGCATTACACTTCACGCAGTGCTGCACGGACTGCGCTGAACTGACTTCACTGCGCGCACAATTGTGCGGATGTGCAACTTGCACTGCATTGCACAAACTTTCACGGCAATGTACTGTACTGCACTGACAGTAAAGTACTGCAATGCATTGTACTGAACTGTCTTCACTGCACTCTATTCGACTGCATTGCACCGTGCTGCCCTGCATAATGAACTGCACTGCAAAGCACAACTTATTCACTGCACCGCACTGCACTATGAAACTACAAATAAAAAGCAAAACCTGCACTGCACTGCCCTGCACAATGTAGTACACTGAACTGCACATTATACTGGGCCCTGCACTATATTCTTCGCCGCACTGGATTGCACAGGGTCAGCACTGCACTAGACTGAAAATACACTGCACTGTACTGAGTGCAGTGGGCTGCACCGGCATTGACTTCACGGTATTGGAATGCACATTGCACATTGCTCTACATTGCACTGAACTGAACTGAAAACTGCACAATGCACTGCACTGAACATTGCACAATGGTCTGCGCATGGCAATCTAATGCATGGCACAAGCACTTCAGTGCATAGTTACAATGCACTGCACTATCTGCACTGCACAGTGCAGCGCAATCGCACCTGACAACATAATTCGAGTTGATCTACTTTGCAATAGCCCACATTTCAAAACCGAAGAAACTTCCAATCATGAACCAATAAAAAATGCATAACAATCATCGAACTTTCAAACCACTGCACTTCATTTCCACCGAAGTCATCTTCGTACCAAAACTGCCCAACCTGCCCAACATCTGAACATCACATCGGCCAATATCGGATCAATAAATCTCCTCCTGCCAAGCATCGGGCACGTGCGGTTGCAGGCCTCGATCGGTCAAAGCCTTATTGCGACGTTCCTCCAGACGTTGCTTGACGCCTTGCTCGGCACGTTGGAATTCCAGTATCTCCTCGATCGTCACTTGTTGTAAATTCTGATTGTGCTCTTTCTCCGGATCCTGGAATTGTGGAGGAGGCTTGTGTAAAGTGAGGGTTGACTCGGCTTGGCTTGGCTTGGCTTACTGTAATGACTACTGTATGTGTTTTGAGTAAAGTGTGGGTTAGCTTACTGTTACAGCTATATGTACTTGTGAAAAGTGACGCATAATTAACTGAAGAGAGTGTAAAGTGAGGTTTTACTTAGTGAGCAGAGAGGGTTGACTAACTGTTGGGACTGTACAGTGAGGTTTGCCTTGTGAGGTTTGAGGTTTGAGTTGTGCACAGTGTAAAGTGAGCGTTGACATAATGCACAGCCTGTAAAGTGACTGTAAACCGAGGACACTGAGAATCAATATGAGCCTGATGCCCTGAGACGCATGCACTGAGCATGCACTATGCATGCAATATGCGTATGAAGATGCATGCACTGATGTATGTGTAGACAGCCTCTGACTGAGGCTTGTTCACATCAAACGTCTCGGCATGTGTTTCAGAGTGAAACAAAGTTGCTTCGGGATCTTATATCTGAGAGAAATCACTAGGAAAGAGTTGTCGAACGGTCTCTTGGTATTTTTAATTGAGATCCTAATTTTTGGCTGCTCGAAAGAGCACATAATACGGATGGTCTTATGTTCAGAGGATGTTGTATCGCATGATCATATCTTAGATCGATATCGATTCCGAATACGATATCTGAGATATCTAGACGAAATTTGAAGCGCAAGTATAGAGGATTCAGAAAAAGAAATGCGCACGAAAAAATTCAAATCAAAATTTTCGCGCGGTTTTTTAATTTTTTTTGTAAATGTTCCTATTCCCGTGAAAAATGCTTTGCGAACAAAGAAATTATGAACAGCGTTGATCACAGAACCAGCAAGAAAACTTTATACGGGAATGCTTTTAGCACTTTTGGAAACAAGAAAATACTGTTGATTCCTTTCCAAACAGAAGGCACATTAATAAGACCCCAAAGTTTTGTCCAATGTGAACCTGAACTGACGCATGGTTATGAGACAGTATTCTATGGTCCAGTTTCTCAAGTTCTATATCCTATTTTGTCAAACGTGCATGATTGATATTTTTTTTTTATGGAATCGTAAGCAGCTCGCCGAAGAAGTCTATATTTATTTTCAATGGGATGACACAAGCCTCTGCAAAGAGCAAATGTTCATGCATGCGTGCATGCAAATGTGCAAGCATGCATGAACATTTGCTTGCATGCATGTGTGCATGCCAATGTACATGCATGTGGGCACGCATGAGCATTTGATCGCACGCATGCACATTTGCATGCGCGCATGCATCAAATGTGCATGCGTGAATGCATGCGTACAAACGTGCATGCTGCATGCCAAATGTGCATGCAACTGCTGCATATGCATTTTCGTGATGCACTGCACAACTCTTATGCGTTTTTGTGCATATTCTATTCAACATTCCAAGCGCCATTGTCAATTAGAATGCTCTTTCTGTTTAACCAAAAACTTTCAAGGTGTGTTCGTTCAGTCAGTATATTTGTGGCTGCTTTTCGATCCAATGCGAAAGTAACTTTACACGAATATAAGAGTTAAGGAACTTTAGGCAAGTGCCAAAAGAATCTGCAGTAATTCCAGTAATGTATTCAGTCCAGCTTATGGAAGAAACGCAATACAACGCAACACTGCATTGCATTGTTGTGTTTTTCCATAAGCTAAACTGAACACATTACTGTAGAGCCTTTTGGCACTTTGCAATGCACTTTGGCACATTGCATTGCAATGCAATGCATTGCAACACAACACAAATCCGAATGAAAAGCTTTCATTGCATTCAGCTGTTCTGAAGAGAAGAATGTTCAACTTTGCTTACAAAACTGCTGCTGCCTTCAATTATTACAATAAAAACGTGACCATATACCCCACGCTTTGTTGAATTTAAAAACACACGAGAGGTGATCCTAGTGCTGCAGCTGAAAGGTGCTGCATTTTGGTTTGCACTGCACACTGCACATTCCATCCTATACCTAATACTATAGACTAGAAAATATTCCATTGCTACTGACCGTATAAAATTAATCGGCAGTATTTCTAGGAATGAATGTGCATAATGCTGCTGTAGAACACGGCAACCTAAAATAGTAAACAGCAGATTCACCATCCTGGAAAGTCCCAAGCGAGCTGCGTAGATCCTAAGTTCACCAACTGTAAGGTTTGTGCATTAGAGACTACAGTACTGTTGCTGATGACTGTTCCTTTAGTTCTATATCCATCACTTGCCAGTTTATAAAGCACTAATTACGTTCATTTGAAGAGTGTATGCTATGCAGCAGTTTTAAAATCAGCACACACACAAAACCACAAATGCTCAAATAAATGCATAGGATGCTGAGGGGGAATCTCTTTATGCCTGTTTGTGCGTGGATAAGCTATGCAACTTTGCACTCGCATGATCGGCAGGTCCGCAGATGAAAAACAGTTGAACATATATGACAATATGCGCAACAATCTACCTGAAAGCAAACACACTACTAGACTAGTTAGCATGAAGAAAAAAACACTTTGAAGTCATCGAAGGCGAATATGATGGCAAACACCAGATATATATCTCTATCATGTACGTTTTACCAGTGCTTCGTCACATGGCACTTGGAATTGAATAATCCGCTGCTGCTCTACCATCGTGTAGTCAGACTAGGAAAGTAAATTTATAAGAGTTGCAGTATAGCAATCGGCAAAAAAAAACAGTATAATGCAAACAAAAGCGAACACAGAAATTATATAAACGCTTCAGAACTTCATCCTGGTCTTAGGAATCTGGAAGCAAGTCCTTCATCGCTTAGCATATCTTAACTACACTGCACTGCATTGCACTGCACTGGAATGAGCTCATCCTTGTGCGAGATAAGCATGTGTGTGTCAAGTGTCAAATTAAAACTCTTGGCTGCTTTAATACGAAGTTTTAGAGGCGTTTCGAGAATATCAGAGCAAACATGCACTCGTCCAGATTATTAGAAGAAGGGCCTAATAGACACATTCACATTGCTTCTTTGATACTGCTCTCACGCTGCACTGTTCAACAGTAATCAGCACTGCATTTTGTACTGTGGCTGTGCATAGGTGCAGGTGTGTATTCTGCATCACTGTGTGTTCACTGCACTGATGCACTTCCTTACAGTGCACTGCATGAGCTGTGTGCAGTGCACTGCAGGAGAGCGCATCAGTGCATCAGTGTACCGTGCTGAATCCACCCGCCGGGCACTCCATCACAGATGAAAACAGAGCAGAGCACATCCTGCGCATTCACAACAGATTGTATGCAAGCGCTGCAGGCAGAGTGCATTTGTGCATGCAGGTTCAGCACGCATGTGCTGCATGTATGTCATGCAAAGCCTTTGATCACGTGTCTGAGTGACATTTCTCGCAAAAAGCACCCAAACGGAATCAAGACCGCCGAATAAAGAATCAAAGACCCCTCACAGTTGCTCACACTTGGACTTTGCATCGCATCGCATTACTGTAGCCATTGCAATATGTACTTGTGTTTGCTAAACTTCTGTCCTCCGATCTATATGCGTACAGTTCATACACCGTCTTTCACATTGATTAAATCTTTCACATTGATTAAAACCGTCTCATTGCCAGTTTAGTAAACATTTCTGAACGTCATCCTCAGCTGGATGAATGCACTGCATGTTAGTGCAAGTTTCTAGTTACAGACCACAGTGATTCTTCTAACTGGTACCTAGCCAGCTTTCGACGGTTTAGAAATCGATTCAGTCAATGAACAGGGAAACAAGATTTACACTAACGATAAGTATTATATCTCCGACAGAAATTCAAAAGCTTCGAACAATTAAATAATTCGAATAATTCGTAAAACAGCGGGAAATTCAAATTTGGATTAGCCGTATATCAGCGGAACAAAAAAGTTTATTCTAGAAGGTATTTAAAAAACCATGGGACAACGAAAACTAGTAAAAGTAGCGAGTAACTGAATCTAGATACCTACTAGAGTAGCATTTTCGCCATTGGGTTCTGTATAAGTTAACTGTATAACTGATTTGTAGGTATGAATCAAAATTCAGTTTGCCATACACACTCTGAAAGCTGAGGATGAATTTTCCTCTGGAATTCTATATCAAATCCGTCGACTCTTCAGGCTGTTGCTAAATTTCCATCTTTCTGGATTGCTATACATATAAAATTGCATCGCACTTGCAGAAAAAACGTTTTGGGTCAAGCGATCAAAGAAAAGTGTGATGAAAACACCACAAGTATGGTGCAAGGTTGACTGCTTGCCACTGCACTGCAGTGCACTGAACTGCTGCAGGCAGTCAACCTTGCGGTGCACTTCATGCAAAAATATGATACGAACTCAGTTAAAAAAATCTAGTCTGCTGAGTGCCACAATCGCTTTGCTATCCATAATTTGGCGCGAGATTTGAATTTTGACAATTCATTTGCAAGTGTCATGCTCCTTTTCCAAACACCCTGTATGCACATAATTGCCAAACAAGAATACGTTTTACAAGAGCACTAAAGTAAAAAATAAGCTGATCCGAAATCGATTAGGAACAAGCGAAATGTAACAGCAAACAGCTTAAATATAGAAATTTAGAATCATGCACGAAATCAGGATTGGCAACAAAGTGTAGTAATAAAATACAGTGCGTAGAATTCAGTAGAGTACAAAGTGAGAGAGAACACAAATTCAAAGCGCTGAGCAGCGAGAATGCTCGCCAAACTGCGGATGCATTAAAGCAGCGATGTATGACGTTCAATTGTGCTTAGAAAAGTTCGACTACTCACACTGAAGCGATAAATTATTCATTTTGATGAGCAAGCTCATATGTACGCAAATTTACTATTTCGATCAGAAAACACTTCCATAGTACACTGAAAGTGCCTCTCATGAAAACATCGGATCACTGAAAGTGCTTCCAATGAAAACATCGGATACAAAAAGTTGTTCGAACTTCTCATTCGGCTATTCGATCAATAAAACGGAGGTCCGCTTTTCTAAATTAATCCGATTCTTTACGAAGAACACGTGTATCAAGTTTATTTTCGCGCATACTGGACTGATGTAAGTAGAAAACGTGCTATGATGCGTGCATATATTTCGAATGGGTAGCTAAACGGCAGTGCGCTGTCAGAGAGTTTGTAACTGTTTGGTACCAATGCATTCAACGCAGAATTCGACACAAAGAAGCACTAGTGCTTTCATCTCATGGTGCGCTCAATGAAATCTGAATGCTCACTATGATTGAATTTGCGTCGAAATACTCCGTCGTCATTTCCTGCAGTACTGCGATAATGCATTTGGCAGTTTGACATGCACGTGCACTAGGGGATGCATTAGTACTGGCACTGGCACGTTTGCAGTGGCACACTACGGGAAGCACTGGCACCTCTGCACGGGCACTTTTGCAATGCACTGACAGTTTGAAATGCTGTCACCTCAGGATGTAGTGGCACTGGCACCGCGGGATACACTGGCACTGGTACTGTACTTCGCATGGCGCCACATGATGAACTGGCAGTGGCACTTTGCACTGACATTTTTGAAATGCACTGGCACTTTTGAAATGCTGCCACCTCAGCGTGTACTGGCACTGGCACTACAGGATACACTTGCACTGGCACTTTGCACTGGTCCCCTTCAGAATGCACTGGCACCACACGGGAACGCAATGCAAACGCAAATTTTCTCAACTGCGCACACAACCTACTGTAAATGAAACCGAATGGCTTTCATATTAGAAAACTGAATTGCAACGACAAATATATTACCAACTAATAGCACCGAATTCCTTGTGGAGAAATTTGCAATTGGCACTGCATAGACATCAAATCGAAATACACTTTCTATCTTCTTAGAACTCTGTATATCTTCTTCCACTTAATTTCATTTGTTTACTACGAAGTAAAATTTCTCAAACTCTAATCAGGTCATTAGTGTTTTGCCTAAAGTTTATAAAAAGCAAATGCAGAAGTGTGTATTCAATATCTGAGCCAAAAAATGTATATGTTCCGTTCAAGAAATGTGCTCACGCCTTAAAAAAATACGTGTGCTGTTGCTCAACAATGCATTTCAACAATTTCGTTCGTATGAATTTAAAGAGATTAGAACCGTATTTTGGAAAAGCACCTGAGCTAGACCGACCTCCTCTGCTGCTTGAATATAATATTTTGCAACGTTAACAAAGCTGCAGATTAGGTGGACGCAACCTGTTACACTTTTGTGAGCTTCATAGCTTTTTACTGTGCATGCTTCAGGTGCACTTTCAACACTATTTTGTACGGACACCTTCTCTTTCTTTCTGTCAGTTACCTTCACGTTTAAACATGTCTCTAAAGCTACGATCATTCAAAACCTATTGCTTGCGAACGTTTTACGACCTTGCTGCATAAACTTGTACATATTTGTATGAACTTGCATAAATTTGAATAATTTTGCATATAAATTTGCATACACACATCTAAAACTGCTTTAAAAACCACCTGCTCACAATTCTTCACCCTCCAAACTGCTGATCCACTTGAATCAAATCACTCAAACAAAAATACAGTAAATAAATAAATCAAAAGATGAGTACTTACGATATCTCCCAATAAAACCACGTTCTCTCCACGGACGATGAAAATACCGCGCGGAATATCGCCGAATCGTTTGCCAACGTGAATACGCTCGATCGTATTGTGCAAGACCAAATTGGCTGAAATATAAAGCAAGATTGTTTTCATTAGCAAAGGTACCGCACAGCGCAAATAAATGAGACAGAGTGTAAAGTGCACATCATTCAAACAAAATCTATTGCTTTCGAACGTTTTCGAACTTGCATAAACTTGCACAGATTTGCATAAATTTGCATAAGCTTACGCAGATTTGCATAAAATTTGCGTACGTTCACGCTTGGGTTTAGGTCATTGATAATGTTTGGGAATATCATTTTCATCTTTGCATCTCTGCATAAACGTAGTTATGTACAGATGCGTAAGCTTATTAAGTAGCATAAATTTGCAAAAAAATTACAAACGTTTGCATAAATTTTCATAAACACACCTTTTAAAGCTACCTGCTCAAAGCTGCACTCTCCAAACTCCTGATCCACTTGAATCTTAAACTTATTCAAAAACTAAAGTAACCGAACTTATGTAAACTT
>JAQGCW010000302.1:0-13014 GCA_034700065.1 Mesodorylaimus bastiani | reverse complement strand
TATAACGTGTGGGGATAGGACTTTTCGGCCGAAAAGTCCTGTCCCCACACGTTATAACTGTCTGTCTGTCTGTCTGACAATAGACTGCGAGGGGGTTCTTTTAATATGTATTATTATTATTAGATTATAATTAATTTATTATATATTATTATAATATTTTAGTATAAAAAATATACTATTATATAACTTATATTAATAGAATTATTAATATATTTAATTATTAATTATTAATAATAATATAAAATATAAAATATAATATTAGGTAGAATAAACGATCTTTCGCATACTCGCTCCGGCGTTTACCTGCCCATCGATATCGACCCCATTTTCAGTCCAAACCACCGGATACAATGCCGAGCAAATCAAGAGGAGTACGTTTCCATCCAACAGGACCAAATTCGAATCGGTGCGCGTTTGGGAAATCAATGAATACCCCTCGCCACTTGCCTCCCTGACGTGATCAACAATCGCGGTGACAAGTGGAATCGATGTCGCGGTCGATATGGCGACATTGGGAATGGGAACAGCAGCTTCCGCAAAGTCGAACAGCGACATCTGTATGGAAAAGGAACAACGAAAATATCAGGATCGCAGAAGGTCATAAGCGATATAAAGTGCCACCTTCTGCGATCCTGATACCCACCTGCCCAAATTCAGGGCATACTTTATCACAGCAGCTTAAAAATCATCTTGAGACTTCGCCGTAAATATCGAGACTGATTGAGAGCTGGCATAAGATGCAGCCACTACTGACTAATTGAATGAAAGCTCGTGCGATGCGCGTTGTCCCCTGTGTGTTAGGATTCCAATCGGAATAACCAGTTTCTTATCTCATCGATCAATTGTCTGAGCTGGCGCGATCTATTCGCTTCACACACACAGGAACAGAATTTGGTTGTGAAACAGGTTTTGAAACGGGCTCTTATACTTCAGTGGAAGAATGCGCGCAATAAAGGGGCAAATTATACATTCGAAAAAGAACTTTGAGAACACCAGAGGAACTTCCTTGTTTTACTCTTCCTGAGTTAGTTCTGTTTTTCAAACGCCAAGCTTGGTAGCCTGTTGTGGTGTAAAAAGTTTCCAGCTTTACGATATCTGGAGCCTTTCAAATAAAATTGAGTCAATGAATCAAGACAACAACCTTTTCTGGGAACTATGGAACCCCGTACAACCGCCCATGGTGAAAACGTACGTTCAACTGGAAGATCACTCGGAACATGGTGGAGTATCGAGTGTAAACTCATCGACGAATATCGATTCAAAACTCGCCGTTCAACCGTACAGTTTGTTCATATTGGTTTGCTTCGCCGCTTATCCCGTGCTTTGGTACAAGGATGGGACAAAAGTGGAGGATCAGGTGGGTCCAGGGACACTAAGGATAGCCTTTTTTATGATGCTAATGGTCTAAAAGTAACCTGGCTGTTCATCGTTTTATCGCTTATCGAAAATATTGCTCCTCCTCGCTCGCAGGTCTCCTTCAAGCAAGCTTCGGATTACAATCCTACTGAAAATCCATTCGAGCCTTGGATATGGACCAAAGGAACCGAATATAAAGAAGCTCCATCGACCGCCAGTCGTATGACATCGCCAGTCACCGGATACCAAGCGGGTTTTCTGATCGAATCTTTCTCGGAGAGGAATATCGGAATATACAAATGCGCTTATTCCATGCATCAGCCGACCATTTTATCGACAACTATTCGTGTGGTGCAAGAGAAAGAACGCAGTGGTACGTAATAACATGAAAAAGTAGTCCACTTGTATCACTTGTAACAATACCGCATAAATTACAGCCATGGACCAACGAACCGACAGAACACCGCGATTGATCCAATCCGCCTTCTCCGATGTTCGCTTGCCGTTCAATCAGGGCCTGAGCGCTTCGTTCAAATACTGGATACCGTCCAACGTGGATGAATGTACGGAATACGTACTCTTACCGAACAATCAGCCTCTGCTACCGTTCAAAGCGAACTCACTCGTGCGGAGTCACGTTCAACTTCGGCTGGACGATACGAGTGGTCCGAATTACAAACGAGGAACGCTGATTGCACAGGAAGATCTCCGGAAGACGGATACCGGCGAGTATAAACTAATGGTCAATGTGACGATCGATCGGCGAACGATTTCCTATCAACTAACGTCGATCAATTTTCAATTCCAAAACACCTCTTACCGAGCGATCGATCGAAATTCGACGAGAAACAACGAATTTGGAACACAACGGTTGAAGTTCGGCGAAATTTACGAATTGCATTCGGGATTCAGGAAAGCGACGAGTCTGAACTTCACTACGATTCGATTCGTGGACATCGATAAGAACATTTCGACGCAATGCGGATTCCTGGGTGCATCGCGATATTACGCCGGAAACGTTGGCCCTGCCTTTCGAGAGGTCCGATTGATCATGAATGCGACTAGATCGTGCGAGGTAATACTTAATTTGCATCTCTTGGACAATTCAAATGCTACGGTAACGAGCGTCCTCAATCTTAACGTCGAAGAAGGTCATCACGAGCAAATCGAAAGCAATGCGAGTAGCGATCACCAGCAACAGGAAGAATTCACGAGGATCGTGGAGTATTCGACAGAGTCTCCGAACATTGTCACCGCGAAGAGTACCACCATGGCGACATTCGACTCGACCAGAACGACGGAAGATGGCCTCCTAACTACTACGACCATCAACAGTGTGGTGGACAACATGGAAGGCGACTTTGGAACGATGGGCACTGCTACTGCTCCAGAAAACGAAAAAGAGCGCCAGGGACGTACGGTGTTAATCAGCGTCCCGATAGCCATCGGAGTGCTTTTGATTCTTGCAACGATCGGATCGATAATTTGGTGCAAGAAGAGGAAAGGAAAAGCCATTACAGTACCCTCTTCACATCCCGTGCAACCGATCGAGATAAACCCCGATCAACCGTTGAACGACCAAACCGGAATGCTCCCATTCAATCCCGCCGATTTCGCCGTAGATCAGAATTCCATCTCCGAAATGATATTCATCGCGAATGGAGAATTCGGAAACGTATTCAAAGCCGATTTGCGTCGAAACAACGAAACGATCCCGGTGGCTGTCAAAGTACCAAAAAGTAAGTTGCTCATTCGGCGTTCCCCACTCGATGGGCTAGATTTTTTACGATGCGCTTCCCTTTGCTAGACCCGACGAATAAGGACATTGCGGCGCTGGAAGAAGAGTTCAAGATCATGGCCTTTATTTTACCTCACGTCAATGTGCTCGGCTTGATCGGTGTGTGTTCGGTTGATCCGAAACGCGGCAAGTTGCAAGTATTGACGGATCTTTGCGAGAATGGAAGCTTATTGCATTATGTGCAAAAGAACTATTCGAAATTCGATCAAGCTCTTACGTGTGGAACCTTCGAGGATATGGTGAGTTGCCAACTGAAGACTGTTGCATCAAATCGCTTTAAAATTAACTTTGCTTTGCTGCTTATAAATTCGAGATACCTAGTCGCATCAGACGCGCACACATCCAAGTATTGATTTGGTATAAACATCCTAATTAAGCGGGAAATTCAAAAGCG
Source organism: Mesodorylaimus bastiani (assembly GCA_034700065.1). Lineage (NCBI taxonomy): Eukaryota > Metazoa > Nematoda > Enoplea > Dorylaimida > Dorylaimidae > Mesodorylaimus > Mesodorylaimus bastiani. Next base: position 9,466 of record JAQGCW010000302.1, on the reverse strand, counting down.
GTCATTGTAAGCACCTTGAGAAGGTCTCCATGCTCTTGCAGGAAGTGTCGACAGTGACCAATGCCCTGTTGGGCTTTGCGTATCAAGCAGCCAATGGTATGGAACATTTGGCGACGCAAAATGTAAGTAAATGCTGTTATTTATCCTCACGATTATGATAAATATATTGTTGGGATTCTCAGATCATCCACAGAGACCTAGCACTGCGAAATCTACTGCTCACAAAGACGCATATAGTCAAAGTATCCGATTTCGGCTTGTCTCGTATCACTCCGGAGGTCTACACGAAACCTTTGGCTCCGAACGTGCGAGCACCGATATGTTGGATGGCGTTGGAATCGCTGACGCACGGCATATTTACGAAGAAGTCGGATATGTAAGCTCGACTGAAGGCAACACAGTGCCATAATGTTCCGATTGCTTTCGGTTTCAGGTGGTCGTTCGGTGTCCTTTTGTGGGAATTGTTCAAATGTGGCGCCATTCCATATATGGAGTATCATGCCACTACCTCGGCTCAAATGACCGGATTCCTGCAGAGGAATGGTCGATTGCAAAGACCAGCGTTGGCGACCGATGAGATGTAAGTAACATTGAGTCCTGGCGGATGTGCCATGGGTGACATTGGATGCGCCAATGAATGTGCTGGTGGATTTACAGGTACATCCTCATGCGCGACTGTTGGAGTCTCAACCCAGACGATCGTCCGACGTTCAGCAAATGCAAACGACGAATCGCACGCAACCTCGAACAACGATCGCCTTCCTCCTACGAAACGACCGTATCCTCGTTGAATCACGCGTGGCGCGCGCTGGGAACGTCGATACCATCCAGCAACGAACACAGCGGTGGTGGCACGTCCCAGGAATCAGCGCACACTGAGACGTCGCAGCTAACGACGACGAGTGGCGAGGATCAGGCTGGTACATCGGGCGTGGAACCGATGATTGAAATGCCGGATATGGAAATGACGGATGCAGACGCAAATGAGAGTACTAAATACGATCCTTATGAGGATGCTGCGTGTTGATGTACATAAGGGCAGATTCGAGTAAAACGGTTGCTGCATTTAGTGTTTGTCTGGTTTGTTTTGATATTAGATGCATATATCGTCTGCTTACTTGATCTTTTGCACATTTGATCTGTATTATGTTTTTTTTAAAACATGTTTAGCATGATGTTTAGTATGATGTTTAGCTTTCCTTTCCGACAGGTTCGTCCACGCTATGAACGACATATTTTACGCCGTTTCCGGTCAACTCTCCAAGCCACTTGTAACGGCGTCGATCACAGATTCGGACAACGTAGCAATATTCAGTCAAACGCGTATCGATTCGGATCTGCTCCTCCTTGGTGGAAATATTCTAGTCTTGATATGTACGGCTATATATCCGGTGATTTGGACATTGAATGGGACCGAGATCGAGGGCCAGGTACATCAATGTGATTTTTTCTCGATTCTCCCTGAACTAACGGCATCTCGTTGAAAGGAATTCGAACGTGTGGCACATTCTGGTACATCGAATCAAGCCGATCTCTCGTGGATCTTTTCGAGTGATGACACTTACATCGTGGACGATGTACGGCCGTACGGGCGAACATTGCACAAATCCTGGATCACCGGCTTTGACACGAGCATCAAAGTCGACTCAATCGGAAGTTACGTTTGTGGTGGTACGAACATGACGTCGGATGTGGCGAGTTTGGAGACGAAAATTCGGATAGTTATCAACGCAGGTGAGGGGTTTATGAAAGGCTGTGTTAGGACCACTACGCAAATACTTTGCGCAGACCGGGATTTGAACCCTAGACCTAGGGATACCGCTGAGCTACCTCACAATTTCTGCTGTTTAATAAGAAACTAGTTGATTTCATGATCTCGAATGGTTTACAATTACAGAAGCTAACTGGAATTCGAATTCAACATCGCCGAAATTACTGCAAAGCGGTTTCAAGAGCCTCTCGATGTCAGCGATCAATATCAGTTTTATTTGTTTCGCGCCAAATGGAAGCGAAACTTCCTTGTACTTCGTTTTTCCAGACGGAATAGCCTTACCGGCGTTTCATAATCGAAATGTCCATCGTTTCGATTTGCGCCGAAGTAATAATTACGTGTATGGAAATCTGATACTTCACGTTCGATCGTTCGACAATGGACAGTATCGACTAGTCTATAGCACTACCGAGGGATTCGAGGTGGATATGGGTCTGTTTGAGGTATACTTCAAAGATACGTGGTTCGACGTACCTCACTCCAGCTCGGAGCAATCGAACGATTACATTATGGAGTCGAGACTGGGAGATGTGCACGATATTTGCCTTTGGTACACTGGTACGAATCGGTTAGAATCTATCGAAGTTCAGGTGAGGTCATCGATGAGTGTATATGTCTCTTCCCCATCTCTGGTACCTTGTGATTGTGTGTGCTATAGAGCGGAAAAACCGGCGAGATGCGGTCTGTTGCCTGCCTGTTGCAGACGAATTGTTCACAGATCATTGACAGCATGTTCTTCACTTTGATCATTTTTTCCAGATCCATGCCGAATCAGTTCGATCGTTGGAAACGAATTGTATCTATCACGAATTCAAGTATTTCTTATCCAACGAATTTGAAAAGCTCGAACTATTCGGACTCCGAGAACGTTTCGAGCAAACTTCACCCGAATACGCTTCTGCTCTGCGATTCTCCTTCGTCCATTCGACCAACATTTCGCCACTGTTCTTACGATTCCGTTTCGTGTTCTTCGATGGAAGCGAATCGGTTGCGACATTGAAAATAGTTCGGTCCACATCGGACGATGTGAGAATATCTTATGATGCTATTACGATTCGCCGAACACCCCATACCGGTGGAAGCCGATCCGCCAACATTGCGAAAGGTGATAAGCTAAGCTTAATTTGTAAATTACAAAGCTGCGATTGGAAGATATTGGGGTGGAAAAAATTTAACGACGATGGTTCAGTGATGGATTCCATCTCGAACGTATCAAATTACGATGCGATCGAAGCTGTACTACGCTTCGATCACGTGAACATCTCCGATCGTGGCGTTTATGGATGCGCATATTCCGAGCAATCGAACAGCGATTCGAGCGCAGTATGGTTCGCGAACTATTCTTTGTTTGTAATCGATAATGAGTCGTCAACAGGGAAGATTTCAAACGAAATTGGTAACAAGAAGACAGGAGTAATCAACTTCAAAGAGCCGAGAGAACCGTCAAATACACCAAAGTGGATGTATGGAATGATTAGCGTGCTTACTGTGTTATTTGTGATTGGAATGATACTTGGATCATTCCTCTGTTTAAGACGCAGGAAGCGACAGATAATGGAAGCCAGTGAGTGCGCCTTTCACCCAAAAGTGTCGCCAGTACAGCGTGTGCACGCTGTAATGTCACGAATACAGCGTATACACCCTGTGCTGACCAGTGATACAACAAATTGTGTTGCAGAAAACCTCGACAATCAACTCGCGCTCTCCGTGATCAATGCAAACTCAAGATCCGAAATTGAGGATTCATGCGCAACACGAACAATCGAGACAAACCCGGATCAACCATTAAACGACCAAGCGAATATTCTGCCCTTTCGTCGAATGTTCGAGATTGATCGAAATCGTATTTCGGATATGAATTTTATTGCGCACGGTGAATTCGGAAAGGTTTATCGAGCGAATTTTCGAAGAAGGAATAACGATGTGGCTCGAGTAGCAGTGAAAATACCGAAAGGTGAGCAAGTTTATGCGGATACCACTGCACGTATTGGCAGCATTTTTGATCTTCGTACAACTACTGAATGTCGCCAGCCGAATGGAATGTCAAGCTGACGATCCATAACCTTGCAGATTCAACGAACGACAGGGACCTTAAAGCTTTGGAGGACGAATACAAAATTATGTCCCATATTTCACCGCATGTCAACGTGTTGGGCCTTATCGCCGTATGTTCGCCCGAGTCAAAAGACGTACAACTCCTCGTGCTGACGGAATTCTGCGACAACGGTTGTCTTTTGGATTACCTTCGAGATAATTACTCAAAATTCGAGCAACATGCGGTTATGGACGATACTGTATGTCGCATTATTTTTAAAATTTTGAAAGTCAGTTTTAAAAGTCAGTTACAGTTAAGCAAGGCGCCAAAATGGTTTTAGGACATTTCGATGGCAACAAACACTTTGCTGACCTTCGCGTATCAAGTTGCCAATGGTATGGAACATTTGGCCGCTGAAAAAGTAAGTCTCAGTATACACTCTGTATGGTGTACTTTTATTTTGGGGCTGTCTGATTTGTGTCCAGAGATACTGCAATGATATGGCTTTCAGATAGTCCACAGAGACTTAGCACTCAGAAATCTACTACTCACGAAAGAGTGCATCGTGAAGGTCGCGGATTTCGGACTATCACGCATTACGCCGGATATATACCAGAAGCCGATGTTGCCGAACGTTCGAGCGCCCATATGTTGGATGGCACCGGAGGCTCTGATTCGTGGCGTTTTTACGAAGAAGTCGGACGTGTAAGCTAAGGACTGTATAGTCAGTCCACTGATCGCTGTAGAAATCTCAGGACGAAGGAACCGGACTCCTTACGATGTGTATTTGCGCCTTTTCAGATGGTCGTTCGGCGTCGTTTTATGGGAAATGTTCAAATGCGGTGAGATTCCTTATTTGGAGCACAATATTTCCACGGCAGCGCATATGTGCGATTTCCTAATGCGTAATAACCGACTGGAGAAACCGCCATTAGCTACTGAACAGATGTGAGTCTCAATTATTGTGTTATGTTCAGACATAACTGTTTCCATGGTCTGATAGTCCTGACTGTGCACATTATTTATCTACATTATATACAGGTACACACTAATGCGAGATTGCTGGAACGAGGATCCCGACAAACGTCCGTCATTCAGCGCCTGTAAACTACACATATCTGGCGATTTGGATCAAAGATCGCATTCGAGTCACGAAAGTATGCTGATAGCTTTGAGTCAAGCGTGGCGTGCCCTGCCTGGCCCTACCGAAAAGTGATCATTAACCTTTGACCAAAGTGTGAAAGTATTTACTGTTGGTTTGACAATGATACTGAAAGATATGTCTTTCAGTATTTCACAGATTGTGAGATAACTGGATCTGTGTTAATTTTTTTAAAGTATCACGTTTATCGTGAACCCCACGGGTTACACTATAAAACGTGCTGTACGAAGAGTAAACCGTTTTGAGCTCAAATTCTGTCAAAACTCTGACCTCTTCACAGCAGAGCAAAAACCAGTTACCTAACTGATTGATCTTGACATCCTTTCTCTACTTTGTTCTTCGAAAACTCCTTTCGCGCACCAATTTCTCCCGCTCTGGCTCCCATTGTCACTTCAAAATTTCTTCAGCGCACAAGAAAGTTTAAGAAAGTTTAGCAGGTGCGTTCAATGTAAAGAAAAATAATTTTCCTGAATAAATGGACAAGGAAGGAAAGACAGCGCCGGCTTCCTCAGCAAACTGGGAAATATGGGATCCAGTGACAACGCCAATGGTGAGAGCTGGTGTTAGCCAATTGTATTCGAAAGATGGTCAGCCGAATATTCCCATCGAGCTCCAATCGAATACGATCATCAATTCTGGATTGGCCGTTCGCGAAGAGAGTCTTTTGATTCTGTTATGCGTCGCTGCCTATTCGGTGGCTTGGTTCAAGGATGGTAAAGAGATCAAGGAGCAGGTAACACGTTTTGGTTGCCTCTGGCTGCATTTCATACAATGAGTCATATTTAAAAAAAGCGAATGATCTTACAGTTTGTGTCTGAAAAGACTTGCCACCTTGTCATAAATACATATTCTCGGGCGGGGAAATTCAAGAACTGATTCATCGCTGTGTCTTTACAAATGTGAATACGACTTTGCGAAGAGTGCCTAACACACACCTCTCTCTCCAGATTCAATTCAAGCAATCGCCATCCTACAGTCCGAACACAATTCCATGGACGAAATGGGCGGAACGAAATGCGAGTTTCATCGACGAGGATTCACATACTGGCGGCAGTCGATATTGGATCACCGGTTTTCAAAGCACCCTCAAGTTCGCCAGTATCAAGCAAGCGGCATCTGGCGAATACACGTGCAAGGAATCCACATCGCATTATGCAAATTTGCAAACAACTGTCGAACTAACGGTATCGCCCTCTCTGAGTATGTTCTCACCCGCGCAGGTTTTTATCAGGCGCCATCTAGAGCCCTCGCTTTCCAGAAACACTGGACCTGTCGAAGAAAGCTCATCTGATTCAAGCTGGTTTCACGAAAGTTGGAATTCCGTTCGATTTGGCACCACCATCATTTACGGTTGTCTATTCCGCGCCAACTGCCGATGCAAAGGCATATGTCGTTCTTCCGGCAAACGCGAATAATGCTCGCCTCGATGTGCAGCAAGCGATTCGCGAATTAACGCTTTCGGTTCAATCGATCACCGAGAATCTACGTCGAGCCACATTGGGATTTCCTCGACGCCCTCGAGACGTCTTCTTCGATGGCCAATACAAATTTATGATCGACGTCCAGGGCCGCGAAGGAAACAGTACGTCGAACGGGGAACAACTTCAAGTGCTCGGTTTCAAGTTTCTCAAATATGCTGGAAATCCAATTCTCGAAGGCGCCTTCCAGAAGAGTCGTTTATACGAAATTCACGCCTATCACTCGAACTTTGCACCGGTCGACACGGTTTCGATCGAAGTTTTCGAAAGCTCCAATTCCAAACGTTTGATACCGGCGAATTTGATCAAGGAAAAGTGCGGCATTCTCGGTGCTGCACGCAGTTACGACGAGAATTTCGGCACAAGTTTCGGCCGCGTGTCCATTATCGTCGATCCAACGAACGTGTGCAGTTTGAAGATGACCATAAAATCTACGGGTGACACATCGATTCGTCCAGCGACCTTGGACTGGAAATTGACGAGCGGTGGTGGGGTTACTCCCGGAAAGGAAGCAATCACTGACGCTCCGCCAAATGGTCCAACTGCGACGCCCTCTGCCGGACAAACAACAAGAGATGCGATCCCGCCACCCTCCTCATCTGACGAACTGATTATTCCGACGGGCAGCACACCGCAGCAGACATTCAGGTTGCCGACCGCGGCTCACAGCAGCACCACCAATCGGCCAGTGGACGATGGGGTTCCGACTGGTATCACTTCGCAGGCACCTACGAAACCCACATCGCCACCTGGATTGCCAAACGTTGATGCAGCTGAGTCGAATTTCGAAATTATTCAGCAGTAAAATTCAATGGTTCAGCGATGATTGTGAATCCCGCACTCCTAAGTGTCATATCGAGGTTCTGTCAGTACGAACAAAGAAAACATGTGGTGAAGGAACCTTAGAAGCCCTACGTAAACATTCCAATAGCGTCCATAAACACTGGGCCTAGCAGACATATCTGATATCTATATCATCTTGCGGTAAATTCAAACCTTCATCCTTGCGGTAAATTCAAACTTCGCCACAGTTGAAAGGGATCAAACATTCAAAGTCACATGTGCATGCCTTCATCGCCCGGTTTTGAGCTGTTCGCTGAACGGAAGCCAATACCAAATTGCGTTCCACTAACTGCGTAGGATTTAAACAGGCGCAGATTCCACAAGCCATCTTTCTTCTTGTCGTTCATCGATCCTGGTGTTCAAACCAGTTTTTACAACCGTTCGTAACCGTCCTTTTATAAGACACTATAAGACACGTTTTGTAAGACACTTCCATTCGGCATGTGGTGTGCCTTGAGTTAGACACACATTCAGGCGCCAGATGATGGCGGAGAATAACTCTACTCCAACATACGCATTATCCGAAAGGATTCAGACACCTCTCGTCGCAGCTTCCATCACGCAATGGATCGACTCGGATTACACAATCTTGACGAGCCATACACGCGTGAACTCGGATCTGACAGTATTGTACGGGAACTTCTTGATTCTTGTATGTACTGCGGTGTATCCCGTGGTTTGGATCGAGAATGGGTTCGACGAGGTTCTGGATCAGGTAAACATTTGATTCTTTTTCAAGAGGTAAACAAGAGTTCTGTATTTGCTTTTGTGCGCACAGGAGTTGGACCAGAAGGTGCAACAAAATGCCTACGACGATTCGCCAAGTCGAAACAAGTTCAGATTGCGAACCATTGAATACTCGACGACAATCAAGATCGATTCGATCAACGCCGATCCGATGTCAACTTACGCGTGCCGTGGATCGAACATTTCTAGTCTGAGCACACTACAAACGGAGATACGCCTTAATGTGGATTCAGGTTAGTGCATACTGTTCGGTTGCTTTTATCCAAAGGGCTCACATTAAAACTGCAGCTAACGGACATTACCAGCCCTGGTCAAGATTGATACCGCTGATCAGCAGACAGTGTTTAAACGTTGTCTGCTGGAAAGCGGTAAAATCTTTGACAATTACCAAGACAATCTCTCTTATGATTTGAACGTCCTTTTTCCAGAGACGAGATGGAATGCCACAACAAACCATCCAATTCTGTTGCAAACCGGATTCCGAAATCTATCGGCATCCGCACTCAATATTAGCTTCATTTTCTGCTTTCCAAAGAATTATTCTTCAGATCGCATATATTTTATTCTCCCAAATGGTAAAAATGTGCTACAGTCTCAGAAGCGCACACTTGACACTGACAATATTCGATTGGAATTCAATCAGATTCAAGGGGGCTATTCACGCGGTAATCTAATACTGTCTGCAAAGCGATCATTCGCAAACGGATTGTATCGACTTGTATACCGATCTGCGAATGATCTTGCGGTGGATATGGGCAGCTTCGAAGTCAGTTTCGATGAACGAACGTTTGACACATTGAATTCCACTTCAAAGGACTCGAATGAGTGTTCACTGCACTTGAAATCTGGCGATGCGCGAGAGATCATCGTCTATATTGCTGGAGAATCGAGGTTGGAATCGATTGCGACGCAGGTGAGTCAAAATTGAGTCCTGTGTTAAAGGCGAAGTGCGCTGTAGGATTGACTTTCAAATTTCGCGCTGAGATTTGGTGTAAAAGAAGAGGACCACCAGAGACACAATCAATCATAATATCACGAAAATCTGCCTTTTCAGCCAAAATCGGCAATGTTTTAAAGTGGGGAATGCTCTGGTTTATTTATTCCTATGCCAAAAAGGCGGGAATTCAAATTATTTTTCGTAAATACGTCTTATCAGCCAGATGCAATGCGATCATCTAGTTTCCTGGAATATTATTGATATTTACATTTGCAACCCTTTCCGCCACTTTCTAAACTGAAAACGCAAGGTTAGTTTTTGAATTCCCGCCATTATGTCACAAGAACAACCAAACCTGAGCATTCCCAACAGAAACTCCAAAACGCTGCCGTTTTGACTGGGAGGACAGAATTTCGTGAAATTTTGAGGGATTGTTTCTCTGCTGATCCTCTTCCTTTACTCCAAAAATCTTTGCGCGAAGTTCGAAAGTCGA
>JAQGCW010000301.1:0-13021 GCA_034700065.1 Mesodorylaimus bastiani | reverse complement strand
GAGACTTCTTTAGAACTATGCTACTCTCTAGCGAAGAAGAAAAAACCAAAAGGATAGACAAAAACCAACGAAAGAGAAAAGCAAAACACAAGGAAACACAAAAGCAAAGAACCAAAGGAAATGAACACAAGAGAAAGGAAACCAAAAGAGAAAGACAAAATAAAACTTATTTATTAGAATAAGTAAAAGTACCGCGCATGTCTATTCCCAGCGCTAGCAGACATAGCTACTGTGAGTTTGCACCTGAGAAGTTCTTAGAACGGTAGGAATCTTTTTCGTAATGAAACACACAGGCGTTTGAACATTGCATTATTATAGTTAGCTATTCGAAGACCTCATTAAAAAAGACTCTTTTGAACCATCCTTCTACGTCCCATGAAACTGGCAGTTTTCCGTTTTTCGTTAGCGTTTCTAGTACACAATTTATTGCTGCCTGGACTTCACCTTGGATTAATTACAAACAACACAGAATAAATGATCAGGTGACATCAATCGCCAATGACATGAAATCACTCTCCATCATCTCCCCACCACCACCATCGGCCCCTTCGATCGGACAATAGGAAGCGAAAAACTCGCGCACTCTACTTCCGAATCGACACATCAACGAGGCATTGGTCAAAATATCCGTGGACACAGCCACCAACATTCGGATTCTCCTCGACTTCTGTTCCGCCTGATCCCTACCCACGTCGATGTGTCTGGTGGTTTTCGATCCCGATTGATCATCATCGATGTCCTTCGCTGATTGTTCATCGTCAGTCGCAGCCAGGCGTCGACATTCGCGAGGATACGGCGAGTGGAAGCCGCCTTTGATCATCAGACGCATCTCGGGCGGTTCGTACGTGTCCAGGGAGGTGGTGAAGACGACGCGCAGGGCGTCCGTGATCAAACGGCCCGATTCCTCGCCGCATTCGGCTGCGATCGGGGGCAGCCGACATGTGTGCATGCATTGGAGGTAGCTGAAGGAGGTCGGGATAGATGGGATGGGATGGGATGATGTGGCTAGGTGGGTATAAAGGCAATGAAGGGCCGGTTCATCGTGCTTTTTCGATCATTTGTAACAAAATGTGTAAGTTTCTAAACCCTGCGTAGAGTTTCACAGTCTCAAACACCTCTGATTCGTATGTTTGTCATTCCGTTAATTTTCCCGCTCCTTTGGCTTTGCTTCCGTTTGCTTTTCCCTTCCATGGAGTTTTGCATTGAGTCTTTGTATTTTCCTTCCTTTGGCTTTTCTTTGTTTTTCCCTCTCCATTTTCCTTCGGCTTTTCTTTGGTTTTCTTTCCTCATATGGCCTTCATTTGGGTTCTCCTTACGTTACTTTGCTGTTCCATTGCTTTTCCCCTCCTTTGTCTTTCCCTTGGGGTTTCATTCCTTTGGCTTTCCTTTGGGTTTTCCTACTGCTGATTTTGCCTTCCTTGCTGTTTCTTTGTCTTTTCCGTGGTTTTTCTTCCTTTGACTCTCCTTTGCTTTCCCGTCCAATTGGCTTTCTTTTGTTTTCCCTTCCGTTGACTTTCGCTTCCTTTACCTTTCCTTTGCTTTCCCCTCCTTGGTATCTCCTTTGCTTTTTTCTTTCTTCGTTCTCCACCTCCCATCCCTTTGTCTTTTCAACGTTTTCTTTTTCTTTTCCTTTGTCTTTCCTTTGTCTTTCCTTTGTCTTTCTCTTTTCTCTACTTTTCCATCCTTTGCGTTTACTTTCTTTGGATTTTCCATCCTTTACATTTTCATTTCCGGTGTCTTTCCATTAGTTTTCCTCCCTTTGACTGTCCTTTAGCTTCCCCTTCCTTTAGCTTTTCTGTTTTTTTTGTCTACTTTGGCTTTTCCCTCTTTGTCGTGCATTTTCTCTCTATTTTTGTACTGCCCTTGTCAATTCATTTCTTTCTCCTTCTTCCTATTTTTCTTTCGTTTTTGTTCATTTATTGTCTTGTGTGTGTGCTTCTCTTCCCTTTGCTTTTTTTTTGTTTCCGTAGCGTTTCAACCTTGTTTGGTTTTCTATTAGTTTTTTTTGGCTTTTCTCTCTTTTCTTCTTCTCCTTCGCTGTCTTCTTTCCTTCCTTTGTTTTCTCATTCCTTTGCTTCATATTGGAGTATGAGTCTAGCAAATTCTTTGAATCGAACGTATTTCTTACATGTGTTACCTTTCCTTTGTCTTTCTGTCCCTTGTCGCGCCCCTTTGGTTTTCTCTTTCGCTGCCGTTCTGGTCTCTTTTCATTTTCCTTTGTTTTTCTCTTTTGTTTTTCCTTTCTAAGCTTAAACGCACTTTCCTTTGGTTTCTCTTTTCTCCTTTGTTTTTTTATTTCCATCGATTGACACTACAAATTTTGCACTACAAGCCTGATGTGTAATGAGACATCGAGAGTATCGAGTTACCCAGCCCTTCCTCATTTGCCCTGCCTCAGTGCCTTCTCACCTGCAATCAGCCGCCATCAACTGCATGACATCGGCAGCACTGGAGTTGGTGATGATATCCCTCTCCAAATAGGCGCGCGATTCCTCCTCGAATTCGGTACAATTCGATCGACAAGTGACACTGGCCCAATCGGCTGCTCCGTACAAACACGCCAGTGCTCGACCGTAATCTGCAAAGAGGCAGAATGTTAGCACTGAGGAGGATGAGGCGTCTTTTAGAACTGAAAAGTTGCTCGGAAGGCGCATAAAATAGTGTGTTCTGGACAAACGGTAGATTGCAATTTTAAATTTGAAAAGAAGCTGTCTTAAAATCAATGCAACCGACAAGATTTTTTACCTCCGACCCTCGTCGAACAAATATAATCGGCCAATCCGAAATTGCTGACCACCATTTTCTTGTATGTGGAATTATTGCAACGATTAAATTGTGATCTGGCGTAGCGATGTTCTCTGGAATAGAATCAGCAGTGTTAGCAAACGTATTGCGCTATTTTGCTTTTTTGTGTCCTGTTCCTTTGGCTTTCCTTTGGCTTTCCTTTGTTTTTCTCTCTTCTATGGCTATTTCTCTTTTATTCTTCCCCATTCGCTGTCATGTTTCTCCCTCGGCCTATTATCAAAAATGAATGACACTGAGGTAGGAAAATGTTCACCTTGAACGAGATATAAGCAGCGGGAAATTTAAAAAAGTTTTATATTTCCCGCCATTTGTAACTTCGAAAAAAGTAAAACAAATCGGGAGAGAACAATTCAGACAAAATGAAAGCAAGAGAGAAAGAATGAAAAAAGAAGGAAAGATAAAGACAGAAGCAAAAAAACAAAAAACGAAAAGCAAATGAGAAAGGAGAGAAACATAGAAAAACTAAAGGAAAAAAGGAGGAAAAAAGGAGAAATGAGAAGAAATGAGAAAGTAGGGAAGATTTCAACAAAAAAAAGAGAAGAAAAACCAAAGGAAGAAGCAAAGACGACAAACAAAGGAAATAGATAACCTCACGTGAGAGAAGAAAAACAAAGAAACAAAGGAAAACCGAAGGAAAGAAAGGAGCAAAACTGAAAACCAATCGAAAAATTAGCCGAGTATGCACCAAATGGACAAACGGTAAGCATGGATTTTTATGATCAGTGTTGAAATGCTATTATTTTTTACAATTAGATGATTTAACAAACGTACCTTTTGCTTTTTTTAAATGTTTGACAGTAATTATAAATGGATTATGAGTTCTGTTCAGGCAGCTGAACATCGAATATTGTCAGACGAGATTCAAACACAAAATATATTACAACAATGTCACCTGAATCCTACTGTGGACGAAAGGTCCTGTCTCCCATGCTTTCATCTTACTTCTCAATCCTACACTGTTGCAAATATTGCATTAAGTGGGCCAGAACCTCTGTATTTCCTATTAATTCCGACGATGAATTTTCCTACGCATGACTTACTTGCAATAATCTCGAAAACTTGCCACCGACATCCTATGCGCGAGAAAGGCGTCGAATAATCGTCGAGACACGGACATGGCCGCCGTTAGATCGGCGTATTTGATAAAGCGATTGAGTAAAACTTTCAACCAATATTGATAAGCTTCGTTTACACATTCGTTCGTATCAGCCTCTGATTCTGGTACGAGATTCGCCGAGGTCGAGGTGAGGAAGCGAATGATGACTGAAAGGTACAATGAGAAGGGATGAGGTTAAAGAAAGCGCGCGAAATTTTGAAATTCAAATTTTCTGCCAAGATAAGAGTTTACAGTGGAGTGGAAGAGACACAGTGGGGGAAAGAAAAAGCAAAGGAAAGATAGGAAAACAAAACGGAAAGGAAAACACAAAGGAATGATAAAGCCAAAGAAAGAACAAGAGCGGGAAAGTCAAAGGAAGGACGAGAAAAGATAAAAAAAAAAAGCAAAACGAAAACGAAAAATCAGTGGAAAACAAAGGAAAAAGAGGAAAACCAAAGGAAAAGGAAAAGTGAAGGAGAGCAAAGGAGGATTCATACACGAAATAGCAAAGGAGAAACCGAAGGAAAAAACAGGAAAGGAAAACCAAAGGAAATGAAAAACCGGAAAATACAAAGATGGGAACAAAAACCAAAAGAGAAAAATAGGAAAAGAAAAGGAAAAGAAATACCAAGGGAAACCAAAGGAGGAATTCATGTAAGAAAAAGCCAGGGAGAAAAGACAGGAAAACAAAAAGAAAGAAAAACCGGAGGAAAGGAAAAGCCAAAAACGAAAAAGAATGGAAAGGAAAGGCAAAGGAGAAATGATAGGTTAACAAAAAGGAAAGAAAAACCGAAGAAACGCAAAAGCTAAAGAAAGCAAAAGAAGGAGAAGATAACGAATGGGAGAGAAAAAGTACTAAAAACAAAGGAAAATGAAAAGAAAAAACGACGGAAGAAATGAAGGAAAAAGTAAAATCAAAGGATTGGAAAAGCCAAAGAAAATAGAAGGGAAAGATAATGGAGGAAAAAAACCACTAAAAACAAAGGAAAGTAGAAAAGAAGAGCATAGAAAAAGTAACCAAAGAAGGAAAAAGATACAAGAAGAACCAGCGGAAAGCCAAAGGAAGATACGAAGGGGAATGACAATGAAAGGAAAAAAGCACCAAAAGACAAAAACCAGAAAAAAAAGAAGAAAAGCGACTGTAAGGAAGGAAAAAACCACAGGAACGGAAAAACCCATGAAAGAAAAATGAGCGCAAAGGGAAAGAAAGGAAGAAAACACAAAAGTAACGACAAAACAAAAGAGGAACGCAACTGAAAGAAAAGACTACCCAATCGTCAAACCTATCTTAAACTCAAAACTACAGCGCGAAATTCAAATTTCGAGCGTGTTTAAAAGCCTGATACTCCTGATTATTTTTGGGTTAGATGGTGCCGCTTGTATAACTAAAACAGCTTCATATACTCACCATAAACAATCAACCAGAAACATCCAAATGTTCTCACGGTTCCCATCATCAAACTCAAAAGGTTTATGCCTCATTTACCGCATATAACTTCGTTGGATTTTCAAAACCACGCTAACAAATATTACCAGTTCAATTCTCTGATACTCAACATCGAAATCCACCTCCAATGCCACGCAACTGTACTAAAGAGCCCATCAAACTCTTCTTCAACTGTTCTCTCTCACATCTCTCACTTTTGTATTCCCTTATCCCGCCCCCCTCTTTGTACTACTTACTTTTGTACAACAACATTGACGTATAAGGTGCGAAAACTCGTTTCTACTTTCCCACTTACTCAAGAACTCCTTTCTCGTCAATTGTACTCAATCGAATCGTATTTGCTCGAAGAGGAAGGTAGCGAATCTATGGCGAAAACTATTTTGATTCATCATCGTATTTTTGACGCGGAGTGCGGCGAGGATTCAAAGAAGGCGAAAAGTGAAAAGTGTCGTCTGATGGTGTTGAGAGGTGTAGCTAATTTTGGGCTATTCACTAAATCCATTAAGCATTGACAAAACGAAATGATGATTGTTGTGGAAATAGCGGATGCGAGGATAAAGGGGTGGGCATTGGTGTTTTTTTATAGCAAAAGGAAAGGAATTCGAGTTCATACAGGTAGTTTTTCTTATGGGTTTTGGAGCTGTGGAATTTTCGCGTTCATTTTTCGCGTAAAGATAGAAGTCTAATAGACAAACCTTTCCTCAAAATTTCATCAAAATCCGTCCATCCAGTCAAGAATGGCAGCGTCCGAACGATTGCGCAAAACACATGGGGCACATGTAAGGTGGTTCTTATGACAAAGGGCGGGAAAATTCAAATTCTGCAAAGGTTTATGTGGGTTGCTGTTGAAAGTGTGTGCCGATCTGCGAGTCTTCAGCAAAACGGCGGGAAGTTCAGAATCTAGTTCGTATCATCGAAATCAGATGATACGAACCTTCCGATTCCGATTTGCTTCATTCTCAGCTTTCATGGTCAACATTTGTTCAAATTCCTCCAAATTCTCCCAAAATACGTTCGCATATTGCCCAATGTTCAATTATCGCCCTCGTTTTCTTCTTCTTCTTGTTGATCATCGCCGTCGTCATGGTAAGTCTCAATTTTAGTTCCAATATCGCCCATCCTCAGATCAAAGAAGTAAAAGAAAAAAGGAAGAGAGTACTCTTACTTATCGATCGATCGAGTGTCAACGAATATCCGTTCGGATGCCCTCGTTTACCAGTCTTCGATTCCCAATAATGCACAATTTGGTTGACGGACGATATCTTTCACGGTCGTCTTGGACGAATATGAAGCTTCGAAGCCTTCGATCGGTTCTTCGTTCAAGCATATTTCGACCGGTTTCAACGTCTTGCGATCACAATGCGCCTGAAAAAGGAGGGAAATTAAAGGGATGATCAGGTTTTCAAAAGAGCACGACGAGAAATGAAAAAAAGCAATGAATCGGGCATTCAATTGATTGCTGATTCTAATGCAAGTCTCGTTCTACTGATGATGTTTTCGGTGCTTGTTTTCTGCCCCTGACATTTACGTACCAATGCCTCAGGTGTCTTTTCGAAAATTCTGAACTCTCTGTGCAAGCATGATCACCACATAGCTCTTTTGCATTTGACACTGCATTTCCCTACGCTTCTTGTTCGTATAGTGCAATTATCGCTTCTTATTATTAGGTATACTTCAATGTTAAATGTTCTTAAGAAAACTGATATTGCCGAACGAATGCAGCCAATTGGGCGGAAGTCGGCCGGAAGTTAAGAATACACTTAAAAAAATTCAGTCACTTACCGTCTCGCAAGAATCGATCGGAGTGATCAAACGAATGAGCACTTTCTGATCGCTCACGTACGTTCTCAACACCTGAAAAAGGAAAAATTAAGTTAATAGAATTTTCAACATTTTTTAAACAAAAAATAACTAAAATTCAAAAAACATACATCCAGAACCCGTTTCAATAACGATAATTTCGGCGTATCGAAATTTTCGAATTTCATTTCGATAAATAACAGAATGACGGCCATTCGCGACGCCTTCGATTCATCCAATTCCATCTGACAGAGAGAAAACATTTGCAAAAGGAAATGTTAAAAAGTGTGGAAAATGCACTTACAGATTTCTTGATGTATACTTGACCGCGGCCAATTCTTGAACTTGCGCCATATCTGAAAATGAAGACAATTTTAAAAATTATAAAACAGGAATGTTTCCTCAATTAACATGGGGAAATGTTTTTGCGCTCTTTTTAAAGCACGAAGAATATTTTCTAACCGATTGTTTAAAACAAACAAAAGAGAACAATTCAAAAATCTAAGTTACTCTTTTTGAAAATATTTTGAGAAAACATTTTCAATAAATTCTTGCGAAATGTTTGGAATAATACGTTAAATCTTGAATTTTAGCAAAAATAAAACAACCAAAAGAAGAATGGAATGTCTTTTTTACGACGAAAAAACGCGAGGGGAGGGGGAAGGTAAAGATTGTCATAAGTGGTTATATTTTGTGCGCGCGGGAAAATTCAAAATTGCAATCAGTGTGAACAAATTCAGAACATCGTACATACATCGAACTACGCATTCGCTTTAAAAAATCTTTACGCATCATAAAAATGTTTTCAAAAACTTCAACACACGCTCGACATAAATTGAATTCTTGCAAGATTCCTCCTCGATTCTTTTTCGCTTTTCATCGCCCATCCAACAAACTCCTTGGCATCTGTTACCCCGAAGGTACCTGGCTCCGGTACCCACACGCACATATATATATTTTATATGCGCTTCTTATTATGCGTATGGTTGATGGAGTGGATCGAGCTAGAGTGCATCATAGAATGGAAAGCACCACCACCCAGCTACCACCTAGCCTAGCCCCTGCCCCCCCCCCCCTCGAGGGACACAGTCGGCTGTACACACACTCCATCTAGGGGCAACGGGATGGCTGCTGTTCGCTCGCCAGACGACACAAGCCCTCCTCCATCGTCGAGAAAGTGAGTCGGACTAAAACTGTCGAGCTCAATCGCTTCCTTCCCTTCCGTGAAAGTCAGTCGCCCTCGCTCCGGGTCTCTTCAAAAGACCTCACCGCCTTTGCGAATTCGTCGAGAAGTGTAGCTTCTTCTTTGCGCAAAAACGTATACTTCATTTCATCAATCGAGCAACACTCGGAATAGGCTTCTTCTCGGAGATTCCCTTCGGGACCTTCATCCTCGCCCCAATATTTGATAAATCATCCCGGACGGGTTCGGCTTATTGATTTTGCTCCCCCGTTTGCTTTTTGGCGAGCTCGATTAATTTTCATTGACAAGGCGTCGGAGAGAGAGAAGAGTGCTTTCTTGTTGCTTCTTCGAGAGCACTGCTTTCCATTCGACAAGCGTCGATTCACTGGTGGAACTTTTTGAATTTCCCGCCAAATTCGACATGATCTTATCGCCCTTATCGGCATTCGGCGGTGTACCGATGATACCCACCAGCACTTCGGGTGGCCAGGGCGCCAGTCCGGGTGCAGCTGCAGGATTGGTACCGAATAGTGCGATGGCTGCAATGGCAGCACTGGCTGCAGTGCAACAGCAGCAGCAGCAGCAGCAGCAACTGGCAGCTGCAGCAGCAGCAGGATTGATGTCTCCGGGCGGCCAATCCTCGACGTATTTCGAAGGGATGCCGATATATTTGCTGGCGAATCATTCGATCGGAGCTGCAGCGGCTGCGGCTGGAGTCAATCCGTTCGTCATGCCGAAGTTGCCCGTAAGTTTGAGAGTGCCAGGAGTGCTTTGGAGAGTGCTAACTTTGAGGCTCTGTATCTCACGAATGGTTGCAGTGAATGGTAACTTTTTATATCTCATTATTAGTAGAGCTCAACGAGAGCGACAACTTTGATGTTGGCAGTTTTGCCCTAATTTGGATATTTCGTTTAAATAGCGGCTCAAACTTTCTGTAGCTACAGGTTCTTGGATAGAATGACTTCTCCGACTTTAAAGCGATTTATTAGACGAACTCTTCTGTATTGTCAGGAAATCATCAAGATGAAAGTTGTAGATCTCGAAGAGCTGTGTAAAACGATATATAGAAAGTTGGAAATCGATTGAGTCTGTAGTAAGATACAGGGGCTCAAGTTAAGGACGATTTTCCAGTGCTGCGTGAGGTTTACACTGATTGAAGTGTGTCGCGAGCTTGTGTGTTGTAAACCAGTGTTGTGCATCATACAATGTACAGCAGTGTGATCAGTGTTGTGCAGCTGCAGTATGCGCTGTTGACCACCCACTTATGCTCTTGCATGCAACAGCACAGCTGCGTGTGCTACATGCAGTGCTACATTGCACTGCATGCAGTGCAATACGTACTGCGCTGCATGCACTAGTGAGCGCTGCGCTGAAACTTACAAACTGTAGCATGGACAGCCTATGCCGAAAGCGCAGAAGCTGCAGCTCTTATCGTTATTGCATGTGCTGTACTGAATGTGAGACTGTACTCCACATGCTACACTGCGTCTATTACAGTAGGATGTGCTATAAACCATGCAGTGCAGTATGTGCTGTACTGCTTACGCCCTATAGCTACAGCATGTACATCATGTGCTCGCAGGATGTAACCTGCAGTGTTAGTGCAGATGCTACAGAAGTTTATGTACTGCCTCCTCTACAACGTGATGTCCTGATTCCGCTACAGTGTGCGATAGAGCGTGTACTGTAATGCATGCAAGCACTGTGCTGTGCAGCATAAGCTACAACATGTGCTAATGCCTATCGGAGCACAACCTGCAGCGTTAGTGCATGGGATTCAGCATGTGATGTACTGCCTCCTCTACAGCATGTGCAGTACTGCACACACTTATGCTGTGCTGTATTCGCCCATCTGCCCATCACAGTGACATTGCACTCTACAGAACCCACACTACAATGACCTCATTTTCAGGATATCCCGTTAGTATTACCGACCGCCTACACATCCCAACCGCGTGTGGATACCAGCAGTAAGTGCCATCTGCTATTGTCAGTGTACAAGTTTCATGCATCAGATAGACTATAATTGCAGCACATAAAACGCACTTCCTCTATGTTCTCGACTTGGTATTTGGCTTTCCCTTCTGAAATGATTTTGACACAACTTGACAAAGCCACTTTCAACTTCCAATCGTCCCGTGGGGGTAGTAAAATTCAATTACCCGTCTGGCTAAAGTGCTTCGAGTGGTTCGATTCCTCCCTCCTTCCATCCAGCTGGGGGCTTATTTGTCAAAAGCCATTGGCCATCAGTATAGTCCCAGAATCGTAGACCAAAAGAGTCGAGACAAGACCAGCTTTCGGAGCTAAAAGTTAAAGCACTGGCTATAGATTATGTCATATGCAATTTTAGACGGAGGAAAAGGGGAAAGAAAGAGAAAAGAAAGATGCAGTTACTTTCGGGGTGTATAAGCATAGGTTATTCTTTTGGTAGTTGACGTCTATCATCGTTTGCGACAAAGACTTGGTAATGATCAAAATAAACAGCCCACGTGAGGAAGTCATTGAAAAATTTACTGTAAATACAATACTAGTTGCAATCGATCAGCGAAAGCCAATTCTCGAGCTCACTCTTACTTACACTACTCTTACTGCAGATAATTTTATGAGTTTATGACACTTGACAGCATAAAGCTAGTGGCAACAAAACTCGTTTTTTTCCGTCTGTGGCATTATGCTCGAGAAGAATTTTGGAAACAGGAAATTCAGAGCCTTGTTTCGATAAAATATGTGATTAATTGGTTGTGTTGTTTAAAAAAATGCGATTGGACAAGGACATTGACAAAGAGACAGCAAAGGCGATTGACATTGGCAACAGTGGATTCTTTTAAACAGACACAGAGTAACATGAGACACACGCAGAGACTCCATTGTGTTTACCATACATTAGAACAGAATGTACAGTAATATAATATATATAAAGTGCAAAGATGGATACAGTAGGATTATTATTTATGTATCGGTATACAGTGCTTATAACATGTAGATACAGTATATATATATATATATATATATATATAGATATATAGATATTTGGCATACTGTATATATATACATATATATATACATATTTGGCATACTGTAAGCATCTGGATAACCCATATGATAGACTATAAGTTTAGCAAACTGTATATGTATACATGGCATACTGTATATATATGGCGTACGGTATATATATATGGCCTATATACATACGTATCTGTTATACATTTGTATGTGTATAGTGCACTGTATAGGGATTCGTACAGTACATCATACTGTATGTGCACCGTATACTGCACACCGTACACTGCTTAATGTATGTATACTGTTTACTGCATACTGCATACTGTATAAGTTCCTCATACTGCATGTATACTGTATACATGTATACTACAAACAACTGGAATACTACATACATATTTTGAAAGATAGTACTGTATACCGACGCTGATACAACACAGTACAGGCGAAGTACAGTACCTACTGTAGCTATGTGTCTGGCTCACCACAGGGAGCGATAGATTCAGTTTCATTCTGTGCATAAAATCCTGGCGATGTCTCCTTTCGACTGCTTCTTGCGGCTCATTCTCATTCTCTGTGCATGATATTTGCAAATGAAATATTCCTAAATGCACTTGAAAATGCATTGATTTCCTGCTCCACACTCACTAATTAGTGAAGGACTCCTGTAATGTCCATGATTAGAGGCTACTTACTGAATGAAAGCGCTTTGTGACACAATACAGACAACACGCAAGAACACAGGAGTCCAACTGCGTACATATTTGTTCCTGCATTGTGACCCTGGAGGACACAGCGTTCAGTTTCGTTTGGTTTATAAATAAAGAGTAATACACGCATATTTTGCTTCTTTGTTTCAGATATCAGCCACTGTAGTTGTGTAATTTATTCGTGCTTTTAAAGACTGTAAAGCATGTACAGAATACTGTATAACGTATTGTATTCGCATACATACTGTATATGCTGAAACCTGCTGAAAGCTCCGAGGCTTTACACCTCAGGACTCACTAAACTGAATATCCAGCGTCGTACATACCGTTTTATAGCTTTCTTCAAGGTCTACAATTTTCATGTTGTCACTTGTTCACTATTGATTTCTTGGCTTCACCGATGGCTACTGATCACTTCCACAATATATTGATTTCTCTTTTTGAAGTTCATTCACCGGTCAGTTATTAGGTATACTTCAAAAAAAATTAAAAGCTTCAACACAAAAGTTGTAGATCTCAAAATGCACTACAAAAAATATGTAAAAAGATCCAAATCGCTTCTGTGTTTCGAGTGATACAGGATCTCAAAATAAGGAGCTTATATCAAATGCTTGGGTTACTGTAGCCGCCTTACAATGCTCAAAGCTGTCGCACGAGAAACCATAGCTTCCTTAGAGGGTCCTGTTGGATACTGATATGCTCTGGAGTTTAGAGAATAAGTTTCTGGAGGAGTAAAGTTTCATATAAGCTATGAAGGTTTTCAAAAATTCAGTGCTCACTAATTCGCGCCTTTCGAGGAAAACACATAACTGACACTATAAAAACCCAAAAGCGATATTCTGAAGCAATGTGACAGTCAGGAACAATCCTGTTCGTGGTGTGTTAGAAACACATATACAGTATCCCCCCCCCCCCCACCGCGATATGGCAGCATCACACACCAAAGACAGGCACCAAATCTCCAGTACATAGCTCACACA
>JAQGCW010000300.1:0-13032 GCA_034700065.1 Mesodorylaimus bastiani | reverse complement strand
GGAAGATCCCGTTGCTGCTCGTTGGCTGCTCGTTTCCTCCTATCTCCTAGTGTTCTCTTATTCCCTCTTCGTCCATGTGGATACGCATCTGTTAGCTTGTATACTAGCTAACCGAAGAAGCCTCTTCCCCGAGAAGACCGACCGTCGGGGAATTGTTCCAGTGCATATCATCTCCAATCCATCGGCTCCGTCGTGTCTCGCATATCCGCATCCCGACGCCCAGCCCGTCTTGTTGGTCCTGTTTTGCCTTATTTGTTGACAAATTCGGCTATGAGTATGCATAATGCATCCAGGCGATGATCGCCTTCGTCTTCGTGTGGAATGCACTCACTGACCGATGGTCATTTTGTCGGGTGTTGGAAACGGGTGATGATGACCGGCGCAAAGACGCTGAGAAAAGGAAGCCTGGGCCCAAAAACGAATAAATGAGGAGAGCGATTTTGGAGAGAGCATTTTCGGATTAACACATTCGGCTGTGGTCAGCAGCCAGCTTCGAATGGCCACCGAGAAGGGTCCGAAAATGTGTTTATGGTCGACCAAGGCGTCCGATGATGAGTAAGAAGATGAGTCGGGAATTGGGAAGAGAAGAAAGATGGATGGACCAAGTCCACGTTCTATTGTCCACAACATTGTGGTTAGCAGCTTTCTCGGGCGGTTATCAATCGTCGTCCATTTTGAGAGTGTTGGGTGAAAAGGCGCGAATGGGCCGATCGGGCTATTTCTTTTCGCTCGGCCAATCGGAGATAGCTTTATAAACGGGGGAGATGGCTGGCACGACGATGTTAGCCGGCGCGTGATAAATTACGGCGGTCGGTCTGGACGCTTCTCCTCCTGCTCAAGTCGACCGGTCGGTGTTGTGCGTGCACACAATTCGATTCGTTCGAGCGTGTACGGGGATGAGAACGATCGCCAATTGGCTTTAACCTTTCCTCGATGAAAATATGACATTGGCCTCTTTCCACTCGCTTCGGTTTTGATCAGGCCTTGATTTTTTGATGGATCAGTTGGTTTCGCGGAGATTGCCGAGCAGGAAAGGGCGGCTAGGACTAGCACGGCGGACGGACGGATGGTCTATCTATTGGATACCTATTTCTGGTGCTGCTCTTCTCTTCTTCTTTCCGTCTCGGGTCTCTTTAGCTGATCCAATAAACTTTATTTGCCGAAGGAACGAGTAGTTTTGATCGACAACTAACTTTTCTTTTTCCTAGTTAGTCGGTCGTCGCCTTTTTGAGATGAGGGAAGAGACTAGGAGTTGTTTTCGGTCTGGACACGGGATTGGCTTTTTCGAGGGTCTCTGCCCGTTGGTCGGTCTCACACGATTCGGGGGCAGGGACTATCTTTTGACATTAGGCGTTTTCCAATTGGCACTCTTCTTGCTTTTCGGGGTACTGGCGTCAATTTCCCTTTTTCCACGGTTGCCTTTCTTCGATTTCCCTCCAAGGATTTCTTCTTTTCCTCGTTTTTCTACTCTCGCTCTCACCGACCACCGAGAGCAGCCAGTGTCTTCGGGGATGCTTTCTCTTTCTAAATGTTGAAGAAGCGTGGACGAGGGAATTGGAAAAAGGCAAGGCGCCGATTGCCGCTTTCCCGCCCTCCCCGGCCGATGTGTCCCACCAAAAGAAACGGACGAGTGTTCTCTATCTCTGTCCGTATAAGGAAGGATTAGGGCGAGATGGGGTAAATGTGGAAAACAGCTTCTTTCTCCGAACAAGAAATACGATCCTCGGCGATGATAAGACCATTGCTTATAGACAAGGTCCGCCGGTGGTGCTCCCTCACTCCTCTCCGGCCAGACCAGACTCGTTGGCCGACCTGGATTCATTTCCGGCCGGCTGCTCTGAATCTTACGAGGCAAAAATAGAGAATTCCCTCTTCAAAAATTAGAACGTTTACCCCGAATAGTCGTGTATTGACCATTATGAATTATGTCTACCCCCGTCGGTCAGTTAGAGCCTCTGGTAAGAGTTCTCCTCTGTTCGTACGGATGGAGAGAGAGAGAGAGGGTCAATCGCCTATTGGGGCCACGGTGGTACCAGGCCGCCCGAGGAGGATGGACCCGTTTATGTATGTGTTTCGCGGGGGAGAGGAGCTTTATGGTTGGGAGGTGGTCGAGCGTGGCCGTCGGCCAGCCGGTCGACCGACTGGCTGGCTGGCTCTCGGAGTGACCATCGCTACCCGTTACGCATGGTCGGCTTTTTACTTTTAACTAGCTATAGCTGCCGAGGGAAGAAGAAGAAGATCGAAAACTGGCTTGCTGCCTTCTCGTGCACTCACTCGGAGAAGCCGAAATTGGTCAGACAAGCGAGGACGAGAGGGAGAAGAAGCGAGGTTATAGAGAGAGAGAGAGGAGAAGATGAGGGAAGACGAGAGGAGACTGGGGAACGGACGAAGAGGACGAGGATAGTGCAGTTGAGAAATGAAATTTGATCCGGGAGGATGCTCGTCGAGCCAAAAAGACGCGCGTTTGTTGTAGGCCGTACTTTTCGTGTAGGTGACTCTCGCCGTTCTCCTAACTCTATGCATACCTAGAAAGCTTACGTTAGCTAATACTCGCCGAGATGAAGGTGATTCGGAAACTCTAGTCGCCAAGAACAATTGAGTATTCCTTGCTCGCAACTTGCTTCCTCGGTCGGTCTCGAATTGCACGACAATTGTGTGTTTCTAAAGTTTTTTTTCTTCTCTCTTCGTTTCAGACGGAATGCGGATCAGCAGCACATCGACTCGAATCGCAGACGACGGAGGATCGAGTCGCGGAGAAACCTCGTCGAGCTTCGTCTTCGTCTCATCTATTCATCATTAGATAGTTATGCTCTTGGCCAGAACTTCTGCATATTCCAAATCTACCGTCATGATTCGATCGGCCGTCGCTCCTCCTCGAATATGGCTGTGGACGACCGTGATATTGTTAACGATGGTGCAATACGGACTACTGCTCGAAGTTGCCAAAACGGACCCGATCGTGGCCCGATTTCCGTTGCCCAGTGCCAATAATGGTGAAGAGTTCCAGAATTTGGTCGTCGACACAACGTTCGCACCGACGGATCGATTGTATTTGGGCGCCACGAATACGTTGTACCAATTGACCGACGCGGGTTCCACGTTACAATTGAACGAACGCGTACGTACGGGACCCGAATTGGATTCGCCCTTGTGCAATCATAACGGCGATTGTATTTTGGCCAATAACGAGAATAAGAAACCGCCATCGTCGCCCGTCGTCAACAAAACGTGGACCAACAACTACAATCAGATATTGCTCATACACGAAACGCGCAAGGTGCTCGTGGCGTGCGGGACGATCAAGCAGGGCCTGTGTACCGTACATCGATTGGAGAACATCACGAGGACGATACCGTTGGAACGATCCGTACCGGTGGCGGCCAATAGCGATAATGCGACGACGGCCGCCTTCCTCGCGCCGGGTCCATCATCCGAATCGTCGTCGTCAGCATTCGCGAAACCCGACAATCGATCGCAAAATATGGTCATGTACGTGGCATCGACGTTCACCGGCGATCCGTATCGAGACAATTTCCCATCCGTATGTACGCGTAGCTTGGCCGACGATCGTCTATTCCAATTGGTCGACCAGGGCGATGTGACCGGACAATCGGGATTGATGATTCGAAACGATTATCGAGCCGATTTTCGCGTCTATTACGTCGGCGGTTTTCATTCGGACACGTTCGCGTATTGGGCCGCCGTACAACGCAAGTCGGCCGTCGATTCCTCGACTACGTACGTATCGAAGTTGCTTCGCGTATGTACGCGTGATCTACGTTACGAATCGTACGGCGAATTACCGTTGGAATGTCTCGGACCGGATAATAGCCAATACAATATCATGAAAGCATTCTACGTGGGAATGTTGGGCGACGATGCGATGGGCGGCGGCGGCGTTGGCGGCGAGGATGGCGCAAATGGGAAACGACGTAGGAAGGCGGGCGAAGAATTCCTCGTCGGCGTATTCGTCAAAGGCACCGATCCGTGGAAGTATTCGAGCAAAGATTCATCATCGTCGACGAGCTCCTCGGGCGGATCGAATCAAAAACACTACGCCTCCGCTCAACAACAATCGGCCGTGTGCGCATTCTCGATGAAGGACATCCGGGCGGCGTTCATGTTCAACTTGCAACGATGCAATTCCGGTATTGGCAAATGGAATCTGCCACATTTCGGATTCGATCAAAAGTGCTATAATGTAAGTTATTCCTTTGCTCTTATCATCCTTGCGATTGTCTCTCAATTTGACCGCTCTCCGTTTCAGATCTCCGGTCAACAACAACAAAGCGATCAATCGGGCGACTTCTGTCAACCGATCCGAGTCGGTGGCGAAATGCCAGCCACCAGTGCCGCACTGATCACCTACAAGGATCGCACGCTCACTTCGATCGCGGCCGACGTGATCGGACATCGGACGGTGTTGTTTTTGGGAACCGCGGATGGAAGATTGAAGAAGGTAAGTGTCGTGTTGACTTTTGTTGTTTTTTGGGTCGTGTTATTTTTTGTTGTTTTTTGGTTCTTATTGTTCTGGCTCTGGATTGCTTTTTAGAGACTGTCTTTTGGCACTAGTTTTTTGCGGGTCTGTTTTCTTGTTCGAGTTCCCTTAGGCCTCCAATTCCTATCCCTCGGATGACCATCACCATTCGTATCATTTCGATCTCGCTGACCCCTCGGACCCATTTTGTATCACGATCGCTCTTTTTCCAGTCAATTAATAGGAAATTAGGCGCGCCAGCTGGCTTTATATACGCGCATCGGGGTCTTTAGCAGCACTATAAAACGCAATGCGCCATTCATACGCGCACGCATATGGCGCCGAATATATTTTTTGACTTAACGCATCAGCTGACGGTCGAGATTGAGTTAATCGAGGACATAACACAAATACATTGGGCTGAAAACGGGCAGCAGCTGGTCTCCATAAACAAATACGGTATACTGTGCATGTATTACCGTATAAGGGGAGAGCCGTTTTTCCATTTCACCGCTCTACCGGAACAAGAACCAATTTCAATTTTGCTCAATACGCGAGCGATGAGGGAGGGTGGCAGGCAATTGATCGTGAAAAAGCGATTTTCGACACTCGCAGACAAACAGTATAATATATTTTTTCTTTCTCGATTTTCAGATTTATTTGCAAAGCATCAAGAACGGTCGCGAGTATGGCGAGATTCAATTGAGCACGGCGGCAGCTGCTCGAGAAATCAGTCAAGCGGTCAATCCGGATTTGCAATTTGATCGATCGAAACGTCATTTGTTCGCAATGACACCGAACGAGGTAAGCAGTTTGCAGAGAAGGGGAGGGCTACGTAAGTCTGATTAGGAGTCTGGGATTGGAGGACTTCGGAATTCCACCATAGGGCTTAATCCACTTTGGTTTTTTGAACCACGGCCAATCCAGCCGGAGCTTTTCTAAGGGGTTCTGCTGCACCTCGAGAAGGATCGATCTGCTTCATTGCTATCAGTCAAAGGGATAGAAGAAAATAAGCATACAGCCCGATGGTAAACAAGTGCTGGGAGCGTCCTTCCCATTCTCCTTATACGGCCATGCTCGAACGATGCTCCTTAGTGGCTAATGGGAAAATGTGTGACGCAATCGAGTCTCTCGGTCGTCTCCTCTTCTATAGTCCGAGAATGCCCTCTAAATAATTTACCAGCCAATTTGCCATACGATACGAGGCTTAGCGGGTTTCGAGAATGGGGAAGAAGGAGACACACACAATGAGATGTGGGGGGAAGCTTGTTTTGACTGGAGAAGGGGATGCTGTTTTTCCTCTCTTTCCGCAAAATCGATTCTGATGAGTTTGATTCGCCTAATCCCTTTTACCTCCTTCCGTTCGATCTAGGTATTCAAAGTACGCGTGGAGACTTGCGCCATGTACGAATCGTGCGACTCGTGTCTGAGTTCCGGCGATCCGTATTGCGGTTGGTGCACATTGGAAAACAGGTACGTAGATGTTTTTCTCATTTTTTTCGAGTTTGGCTTTTTTTCTTGTTCGGAGGGAGCTGCTTGAAAAATTAATCACGTCGGCGTTTCTTTCGCGCTGCAGATGCTCGACAAAAGACGAATGCCATTTATCTTCGGTCGAACACGGATTCCTCACTTCCTCCTCCTCGTCGTCGTCCATCCAATCGTCGGGGGTCGATTCGCCGAAGAATCCGAATTGTCCACGGATCGAATCGTTGAACCCGATGAACGCCTCCTTGTATGCGCCGATCGAAACGGAACTGTTGGTCGAGTTCAACTTCCTGCCACCTCCGTCGGACGATGGCGGTGTCTACCAGTGTATCTTCGAGACCAAATCGGTACCGGCCGAATTCGTAGCTCCACGAACGCTCAAATGTCACCTGCCGCCGTTCGCCGACCGTCCGAGTACCAAACCAGAAGTGGCGCCGACGAAAGGCGACGAGGGATTGGATCGACGCGATCACATCGGAGTACCGTTGAAGATTTGGTCGAGCGCCAGCAGCGCCGTATTCTACGAAAGTCGATTCGTCTTCTACGATTGTGGAGCTCATCAATTGTAAGTCTCCCGAGTTTCTTCTTTGTCTCATAAATTTAACTCCTATAACTATTTCTCCCCCTTCCAGATGCACATCGTGCGTGAGCAGTCGTTGGCCGTGCGATTGGTGCTTGGTGGAGAATCGATGCATACACGATGCGGAGACGTGCGGCGGCGAACAACAACCGCCCACCACATCGACGAATCTCCAACAGGTTCGAATTGCTCACTCTTTATCGCGGCATCATCGGCACGCCGTGTCCAAACAGCACGCCATGTTTCTAATGCATGAACGCCGATTTCGTCGGACGATGATGGACAAGACGGGCGACGGGACCGCCAAGGACGATGTCGCCGCCGCCGCCCCTCCTCGACTATTCTCCTTGTCTTTGCATGACGTTAGTATTCGTATACTTTATTTCTGTAGTGGCTATGTTCTTAGTAATGCTAATTCGCCCACAAAGCTGATCTTTAGTTTCCCTTCTCGGTTCCTTTCGGTTTTGACTCGGCGCATTGAGTTTTTTTCTAATTTTTGAGTGGATTGCTTGGTGCCGCCCTGTGCAGTTTTCTTTTTTGACTTCGTTCCTTGACAGAGATTTTTATTTTTCAGGGCTCCTCATCGCTACCTCAAGGAAACCAATGTCCTCACATCGACGTGCATGACTTGGCCGAGATCTTGCTCCCGCACGAGTATCCAGTGCCGATCGCCATTCCCGTATTGAACTTGGAGAAGTTGCTTCCGTCGTCCAGTTCGTCCCGCGGTGCCTCCGGCGTCCAGTTGGAGTGTATCACGAAAGCCGACGATCACGAGCTGAAGGTTCGAGGTTGGTTGTCAGCCGACGCGCGGACGGTCCAGTGCGAGAAATTTGCGGTGAGTAGGTTTGAAAACTTTGTTTCATTACTCCCGAGGTGTTCAGCTTTTTTTTCTCGTTTCAGTACCGATATTCGGCTCAGACCAACACGACCATCGCCAGTTTCAATTTACGGACATCAACGGGAACCGTGATCGATCGAATGCACGGTAAGTTAGCATTTGGCTGATCTCGATCGATTCCTTTGTCTCGACGCTGTTTTACATTTTCTATTTTCAGTTCGCATGTACAAATGCAACTTGCTCGGACCCGATTGTTCGCGATGTCTCAACGCCGATCCTCGATATCAGTGCACGTGGTGCGACGGAAGTTGCCAATACCGACAATCGTGTCCGGCCGGCACGATTCCACCGACGGAGACAGCGCGCGACGCTTGTCCGGCGCCCGTCATCAAATCGATCAAGCCGTTGAGCGGACCGATGGAAGGCGGCACGCGTTTGGAGATCACCGGTATGGATTTGGGCGTACGGAAACAAGACGTGGAGGGACGAATCTTCATCGGCGGTCGAGTGGCTTGCGACGTCGAGGAGATCGGCTATATGTTGGCGGAGAAAGTGGTAAGTCAGATTTCGCATTTCATAAGTACATATCAATGTTCACAAGTGTCTCCACTCTTATTTTCAGATTTGCAAAACTCGTTCAACCGACCAACCGTTCGAAGGAGCCGTGGAAATCCGATTGGACAATCAGAAGACCGGTCGATCCGCGCAAACTTTTCGATTCGTTCAACCGAGCTTGAGCGGTTTCACGCCGAATGTGGGACCGAAATCGGGCGGCACCGAATTGACCATCACCGGCAAACATCTACTCGACGCGTCCGAGGTGAAAGTTTACCTCGGTAATCTCGAATGCAAGGTTGATCGGTAAGTGACCACACGTCCTTTGCTTCTATTCCGATCAATCGATAGCGTTCACTATTTTTAGGACCAAATCGACTTCGGAACAACTCGTCTGCATCACTTCGAAATCGACTCACGATCGATTGACATTGGACAAGTTGACGGCCGTTTTGGACAAATCGAATCGAACACTGAGCGGACGATTCGAGTATACGCCCGATCCGCAAGTTCAACAAATCCATCCGATGTCCGGATTCAAAAGCGGCGGTCGACAGTTGACGATTCGCGGCAAGTATTTCACGTCGATTCAACATCCGGCGATCTATTTGACGGATTTGCGATCGAGCTCTCTGCATTTGGCTTCGCGACATTCGCCTTGTCGAGTATTGAACGCCACCGTCATGCTTTGCCCGAGTCCGGCATTGGCAGCAGCAACGGCAGCGACCGCGGCGACCGGTGGGAAACTACGGAAACGAAACGCCGACGAACAGAAGGACGGACGAGACGAATTCGGCGAATCGGATTTGGACGGCCAGGAACTTGAACTACCGCAAATTCGAGGACGAGGCGAACGCGAGCCGACCGATCAAACGAAATACGAAGCGTACGGTTTGGGATTCTCGATGGACGGTGTCGAATCGGTTCGACAATTAGACAAGAATCGATTCTTGATGAAAATCGTACCCGATCCGATCTACGAACGATTTCCGGACGGCAAGAAAATACATCGAGGCGATCCGTTGATCATCAAGGGATCCAATTTGAATTCGGCCAGCGGCGAGAGCGATGTGAAAGTGATGGTGGGCGACGAATTATGCAACATCACATTGATCGCCCTCGATCAATTGGTTTGTCAACCGCCGTCGAAGAAACCGTTGCGAAATCTCGACTCACCGACCGTATCGTTGGACGCCTCGCAACCGATGGTCATCGTCCGTGTTGGCACGTTGGAATTCTCGATCGGTCAACTCGTCTACGATCTCGAGGCCGGTCTGGCGGCTTCGGGCGATTCGCACGGATTGGACATGGCACTGGTGGGCGGTGTGGTCGGCGGATGCGCCGCACTATTCGTGGTGGCCATGGTGGCGGCCGCCGTATGGTGGCGTAAGAAAAGTTGGCAAGCCGAGAAAGAATACAAACGAATTCAACTACAAATGGACACGTTGGAATCGAACGTACGACAAGAATGCAAACAGGCGTTCGCCGAACTCCAAACCGACATGTCCGATTTGACGGGCGATCTGGTGGCGTTGGGTATTCCGTATCATACGCGACGAAGCTACGCGGCCAAGATCCTATTCAAGGAAGAACATCAGGAAGCTTTGCGAATGTTGGATTGGCAACATTGTCACGGGAATGGCTACGGTGGACCGCTGCATCATTCGTTGATACAATTCGAGCAACTCCTATGGAACAAGGACTTTCTCGTCTTGATGATCAGCGCGTTGGAGAAACAATCGAACTTCGGCTCTCAAGACAAGGTCTACGTGGCTTCGTTGATGACGGCGGCCTTGGCCAAGAATATGCACTATCTGACCGATCTGGTACTGGAATTACTCGCCTCTCTGATCGGCAAAGCGACGCAGAACAAATTCCCGCAATTGATGCTTCGACGTACGGAATCGGTGGTGGAGAAGATGTTGGCCAATTGGATCGCCCTGTGCATGTACGATTACATGTTGGAGGCGCCGGGCGGCGCTCTCTTCCTCATGTTCAAAGCGTTGAAACATCAAACCGAGAAGGGCCCGGTCGATCAGGTCACCGCCGATGCTCGGTATTGCCTTTCGGAGGATCGATTATTGAAGGAGCAAATCGAATCGGAACCGATCGTAAGTACAATGTGTTTATGTTTTCATCAAAGACGTTTGACTAACTGGAGTGTTCTGATTCTTTTTGCAGCTTCTCCGCGTCATCCCTCCATCGACCGAGAACAATGCGGGCGAAACGGTGCTGTGTCGCGTGCTCAGCTGTGATACGATTAGCCAGGTGAAATCGAAGATTTTGGACGCCTTATATCGAAATACGCCGTTCGCCAGTCGACCGTCGTTGAGCGAAATCGATTTGGGTAAGTCACCGGTTTCCATATTCCTTTTGGCCTCACTCCTGGACCAGGCCAGTCGTCAGGGTGAACTATACGCGGGGGATCCTCCGCGGATCCATCCTAGAAAGCGGTTACAGTAATCTACGGTGGATCCTCGGAAGTACATAAAACACGTTTCTTGCGTTTCAGAATGGAAATCGAGCGGTTTCGCCAAACCGGGCGTTCTCTTGCAAGACGACGATCGTGTGGGAAGTCCGACTAATACGAAGGACAGTGGATGGCGACGATTGCACACGGTACAATACTACGGATTGCCCAATCACGCCATCATCGCCGTCGTCCCAAAACCGCGACCGGCCAATTACGCTTATGCCAGTAAGTTGAAATTTTTTGTTGATTTTCGAATGCTTTGTTATTGTTGTCGGATGAGGATTGCTGATTTGGTTGTGTGTTTTCAGGCGGCTCCACTCACACGTACATGTCGATCAGCTCGTCGACGTTCCTTCTCTCCAATTCGTCATCGCCGAACAACGTGAGTCCGAACAGCGGCGGAGCCAACAACGGTACCGTGCACAATGGACACGCCTACGGTGCCTTGACCAACACGATGCCGAACGGTGGCGGCCGCCGATCGCCGCCCGATAATCCCATCGATCAAGCGCCGGCGCAATACGTCTCGTCGAGTCCGAACGGTGGCGCGAATAATAGTCGATGTTGGCATTTGGTGAAACCGGACGAGGCGGGCGGATGCGGATTGCGCAACGGCTCCATACCCGAGATCTATTTGACACGATTATTGGCCACCAAGGGTACCGTACAACAGTTCATCGACGATTTCTTCGCTAGCGCCTTAAAAATCGGACCCTCGTTCCCGATGGCGATCAAATTCCTATTCGACTTCTTGGAGGACGAAGCCGAACGATGCGGCGTCAACGATCCGAGCGTCGTGTACGCCTGGAAGAACAATAGTTTGCCGCTACGATTCTGGGTCAACATCATCAAGAACCCAGATTTCCTATTGGACGTGGAGAAAACGCCGACTGTGGACGCGTGTTTATCGGTGATCGCTCAAACGTTCATGGACTCGTGCTCGGCCGCCGAGCAACGTTTGGGCAAGGATTCGCCATCGAATAAGCTCCTATTCGCTCGCGATCTACCACGATATCGACAAATGTTCGGTCGATTCTACGCCGATGTTCAACGATTGCCACGAGTAGATTTGGACGAGTTGAAAGCGCAAATGAGCCAAACGTCGAAAGCGTACGGGCACGAATTGAATACCGGAGCTGCGATACGGGAATTATTGGCCTATGCGGTTAGGTATAAGGAACAGGTGAGGTTTCTCTTTTTCGATTTCGATTCGCATATTCATCAGATTCTAACATACAGCATTTTCAATTTCAATTCTCTTCTTCGATCAGGCTCTTAACTTTTTTTTTTCTTCATTTTCAGATCATGGAAGCTTTAGAAACGAGCGTCGATGTGCCGGAAGGTCCGCAATTGGCAGAACGATTCGAGCAAACCTTATTGGCAATGGGTCGACATTCCGCCGTTTGAGAACGCGCGATCCGATCGATCGAGAGGAGTGTTTCGTGTATTGATCTTGTATCTAAAAGTCCCCCCATATTTCATGTGCCTGTTGTTTTAGCGTTCCATGAGATGTACGCGAGTTTTTGAAATTTTTCTTTCTTTTTTTTTACGTTTGAGATCGCTTTGTATAGTGAACCCACGAGAAATTTCGATGGCCAACTTTGAAACGATTCGCCCGTGTCCATAGATGGAGATAATTTGGTGTTTTTTTGTTCTGGTTCTCTAGTCACAGCCTTGGAAACATGTACTTTG
Organism: Mesodorylaimus bastiani; assembly: GCA_034700065.1. Classification (NCBI taxonomy): domain Eukaryota; kingdom Metazoa; phylum Nematoda; class Enoplea; order Dorylaimida; family Dorylaimidae; genus Mesodorylaimus; species Mesodorylaimus bastiani. The sequence goes on along the minus strand of JAQGCW010000300.1, from coordinate 932 downwards.
GTGGTTTAGTGGGAGATGGCGGCTGAAATGAGAATTGTTGATATCACTTATGGAACGCGCGTATCATTTTGTCCTGTTTTGTTGATGGTGATAAAAAGGATACATAATGATTGAAGACTGATCGTCGAGGAACGGTGATCATATCGGCGATGGCCTTCTCGGGTCGCACAAAGACCGCTTTCATTGACTGGCAGCGATCTCCGTTTGGAGAACGATCGATTTTCGCCGTTTCGTCGTGCTCTTTCCCCGAGTTGCACTCGATCAAGACCATCGGCGAATGGACCGAACTGGGCGCTCGGTGATCTGCAGAACATCTCGCCAAAGGACGACGAGTGATATATGATCCCAGTTTGCTTTTTGTCTCCAGTTTGTCAACGTTCGTAACGTGTCGTTTGGAAGAAAAACACGGCGAGTTCACTTTCGATGAATTTAGATCAAAAGTTCACTTTCGAACTCAAAATCATATCGTCGGCAGGCAACCATCGAGCGGTCGCGTCACACACACCTCGGTTCCTAGCACTGTACGAAAGTAGACGCGAATGAAAAGTAGGTCTGCAAAAACCGCTGTAATCACTGAACCGCCAAGCAAAAGAAGGAACTGGGAATGCAGCGGTAAGCTGTATTGTTATGCAACAAGGTTGGTTACCGAGTGTCTAGGGGTTTGAGTGACCAACCCAAGTTGCCCAAAAGATGTAAAAAACCCAAGGAGAAGATCCAAATACCCAAAAGAGATTTACCCGAGGAACCCGAGGGATGCCCGACGATGGAGCGAAATAAACCCAGAGGAACCCAGAGGGATGCTTGACGACGAAGCGAAAGACCGCGCGGATCGAGAAGACAGGACTCACGAGGGTTCCTTCTGGAGTGTGTATTCTAACTTCCCGTGACATGCGGGTGCAAAATGTAGCTAAGGGTCGATTGTTAAGCTATGC
>JAQGCW010000299.1:0-13036 GCA_034700065.1 Mesodorylaimus bastiani | reverse complement strand
AAAATTTTGGACAGATTTTGGACAGATTTCAGTTTTTCCACCTTTTCCCTTAATTTAGATGATTTTTCATCAAAATTAGCAGTTTAACTCCTCCTTTTTTCAAAATTTTCCAAACCTGGTTCCGGCTGCAACATTTTTTCACAGATTGATTAGAAAACTTTCAACTTTGTCAAAATCTTCCCTCCGGCGGTGCATTTTTTGTTTTTGCGTCTTTCCCCAGAGTTTTTAAGAATTATGGCGTCAAAATTTAACAATTTTTATGCTTCGGCCTCGACGGTGCTCTATTTTAAAAAATGCCACCAATGCTTCAAATTTTGCCACCCACATCACAATTGATGAATGAAACTACTCAATATACGGTTACCTATGTTTCCTTCAGTTAATTTTTTTGTGAAAGTAAAGATTTGCACTTATATGGATGTCCAAACCTTGAAATATACGGTTTTTTCCGTGGACAGATTTTGGGACAGATTTTGCTTTTGGCTGGACAGATTTGGACAGATTTTGAGCGAAATTTGGACAGATTCCGTTTTTTAGATCTGGCAACACTGAGTTTTTTCTTGCGAATACCTGTTGGTCCGGTTTTGGTCCGGTTTTTACGCCCAACTTGTCCGGTTTTCATTTTTAGACCTGGCAACCCTGACTTGGAATCATCCTATCGATCAAAAAAAAATCCCATCTGATCAGTGTAATTATTTCATACTCATTTCAACAAGATGGATAGATTAAAAATCGCCGTCGTTTGTTCCAGCAACATGAATCGAAGTATGGAGGCTCACAGTTTCTTGAGGTAAGAGAAAATTTGTCCTAATTTTGTTTCCTTTTCTTTTCATTGTTTTCATTGCTTTATTTTTTTGTGATTTTGTTTGCCTATGGGTAGTAATTTTGATGTTTTTGATTTTTTGTTTCACTGTATCATGACGAACAATCGAAATCGATCTTACTGTTAGTGAAAGTCGAACTTTGTCTTTTCATTTTTTGTGTAATATCTTATTTTATGATTCTAATTCACTAGATTATTCAAGATTCAAAGTTTCTGTAATTGTACATACTGAATATTTTCAAAATGACATTATTTTTCCAACCGTTTCAGCAAGAAAGGCTTCAACGTTCGTTCGTTCGGTACGGGTACCCAAGTGAAATTGCCCGGTTCGGCGCCCGATCGACCGAATACGTACGATTTCAGTACGACGTACGCCGATATTTACAAGGATTTGGTATCGAAGGATCGAAATTTGTAAGTGCTTGTTTTTTTGTTACTTTTTGTTTGTTACTAAATTTGTAAATCTTCGATCTTTGATTACTTCGTAGTCTTTTTGCAATTAAAATTTAGGGTTCTTTCTGTCAATTGGTAAAGGTATGCAAATGTAAAATATCTTTTTCAAATTTTTAGATACACGCAAAACGGCATGCTGAACATGATCGATCGAAATCGTCGAATCAAACCTCGTCCGGAACGTTTCCAAGATTTCAAAGAACAGTTCAACGTGGTCATTTGTGCTCAAGAACGGGTTTACGATCAAGTCGTGGAAGGTAAGCCAGCGAAAATTTGTGTTTTACAAGGCGATAGGTTGTGGCATTTAAGAAAAGCACTGTTGTCAGTTCTCGGGACGATATTTACTGTAGCGTTGAGTTTAGAAGTCTGATTGAAGCATTTTACGAAGTTAGAGGATTGGTAGATTTAGCCCATGTTACCAATGACTCACTCAATTTTGTTTATCCAGTCGAAAGCAGTCATGTTTCAAATGCTGGCGGTCATAAGGTTAGGTCAAATTTTTCCATGACAAAACGGCGGAAAAATTCAAAATGGTGTCCGTTAATATACATATGGCTTACGTAGCAAAAGGGCGACATATTATACGAGAAACCTGTGAAGCATGATGTTCTGTCGGATTACGGCAAGATTTTTAAAATCCTATCTGTGCAAAACATAAATTTGAATTCCGGCTTTGTCATAGAAGAAAACATGCGACCCGATAAACACAGTAGCTCTGAAAATTTCGAACCTGCTTTTCTCGACTGGATGAAATGGAGGAAAATTTTGGGAGCAGGTTTATCTTTCAGTCTTCTATCGATGTACAAAGATTACTCTTGAACTTCGATATTCAGCGCTACAGTACACGGCGTTTTAAATGTTCGGCTTCTCGGCATGTCTCGTATGTGTCCGAGAATTCGATCCGAATACTCAGAACCGGATCTACCCGATCTCGCAGGCACAATGCATTCACATAACGATATGTTCATTCATGCGCATTCGTCCTGCCAGATAGGGTAGGTTTTTCCGTCTGCAGTGATGTATTTGTTCTCCAGTATAGCCCACAAGTGAAAATGCATTCGTACAGAATACCGTACAGTGATAACTTATTTGATATCTTCATATTCACTGCAAGCGAAGAAGATGCACTAACTGCTCGATGATATTCCAATGGCTCCACAGTGATTCAGATTTTACCGTGAACTATATCTTTCTAGATTTGGAATGTCGAGAAAAGAAAACGAACGACATCGCGCATATTATCAACATCGATATCGAGGATAATCACGACGAGGCAACGATCGGTGCGTTCTTGATTTGCGAGCTATGCGCTTTGGTAAGTGAAAAGTGTTTGAAGTTTTCATAGTTTTCATTCTGATGGTTCGCTCATTTGTCTGTCAGTCATGTCAATGTTTTAGTAGAAACTCTTAGGATTTACTTGAGGAGCTAGGCCTTGCGCTTTTGTATAAATGGTTGCAGTTGAGTTACCAATGTAAGCGCATCAGCACATTCCTGTCACATACCTAAGCAAGATTAGTATCAAGTTTAAATAGATATCAGATACAATAATTCAAGCTGCAAGGTCACTGCATATCCAGAAATAACTCACCGGTGGATGCTCTAAGTAAAATGAACTTTGTTCCTCAGCCTCAATGCCTGGGCATCAACTTTATATGGATTTACTGTCGTTGCGAAAAAATCCTAGAGTTGTACTGTGCATTTGACTAAAATAGATCTGAACCGTTTCAAAAGACTAGGATTCTTTTGTGCACTATTCTAACACTAAACTGTTTTTAGTGTATGTACTTTTGCGAACTCACTACAGGTCACATGCTAGCATGCACAAATGCAAACTTCGACCCCCTATATCTCAGACCGTGTTCCTCTTTAATTTCAATAAATTACCCGCTTCCATTTGTCATTCTAGCTCGAAGCCACCGACGATTTGGACAATGATATCGACGAAATATTATTGGAGCTCGAGATGAAATTTAACCGCACGATTTTGCATACCGTTTGCTTTTATTAAAGAAATGCTCGTCTAAGGATTTGCCGAAATCCTAATTTCGAAGAAAGTCAAAATTCGTAGGCAGTTGCCGTTTTTAGTAATTTTCTTTTATGAAATTCCTTTTGCTTTATGGTTACTTTCCATTTTTGTGTTTGCATTTTTTTCTAAATTAAGACGTGCGGAGTAAAGGGACGCATCTGCTTTCAAGCTGTCATATTCTCTGTCTGAGAATATATTCTCTATTCTCTGAGCTGTCATATTCTCATATTCTATATCAAGACATGTAACGTTGAAAGTAGTTGACACCTCCCGAGCGTTCTTGTACAAGCGGACTCGAATGTATCGCTCATAGTCCGTGGCGCCTAAGCTTTTGAATATTGGGCTCTACTATTCCTGACTACCTAAACTTCGCAATTAAATTTTTCTTTCGATTGCTGTACATTTTTTAACAAAGAGAACCGCATAAAATGAACGTTATCAGCACGATACAAAAAAAAACAGAGGAAAATCAGAGAATCAATGGAAAGACGACCAAAAGTACCAACTGCAACATAGCCAGATTCGCCAGCCGAGTTACAATGCTCAAAGTTACAGTGCTTACTCAAGGAAACGATAGTCACGCAAAACAACGCCTAGCAAAAAAAAATGACAAGGATAAAGAAAAGCGCTTCTCTCTGCAACGGGGCTATCCAGGGCGAATAGGCATCGAGGGAATCTCGAATTACTCTTCCCACGCGCCAGCAGAAGGCCAAACATTGCGCAATGGTCCTCTTCCACAGAAACTGTGCGCTGAAGGGGTGTGAATCTCCATTTTCAGGAGGAGGACCATTTCACAGAAGTTTTCGATTCAACTGGTGCGTGGGAAACGTAACTCGATATTTCCTCGAAGCCTTTTATTATCCCAGCTCAGAAAGAAGTCCCCTCGAATAGATGCCTCCTCTGGGACCTCTTGAAATGATACTAAATACAGAATTTGTGACCTGCTACATACATCTGCCAATCTTATCGCAACATTGCCAGCGATTCGCCAGCCAGGCTTTGAAAGATCTTTACGTACATCAACTTCAAACGATACATGAAAAAACACTCAAAAGATCATTTGTTACGAATCGATAAATTCAAAAATTTAAAAAAGAGCCAGCTGTAATCAAAGAAAATCAGTCTCCATCAGGGAAGAATCAATAAAACTTGCTGTTGGAAACTGACCTCTACCCATATATGACCTCCCAGACGTATGTAGATCCCATTTGAGCAAGCTGGTTAGAATCTGGTCGCGTCAACGTTTAAAGTACTTGCTTCAAAAAGGGCTGTCTGACGCCTGCTTTTAGTGAAACCAGAGCAAAACGATAGATACGCAAACCTTTCCTGCATTCTTTCTCCCTTGATACGAATCTTCGACTGTTGCAGAAAACAGGGAGAATACACGAAGTTGAACCTTATAGTCGGGATTGGAGGACGACTGGCCATCTGTCCAATTGTTTTCAACTGATTTCGTGGGTGAGCGCTTTTAGATCGATTTTTTAAAGTCAAATGATGCACACCTACTCCCTCTTGATGTGTGTTTTTTTTCGAGCGGAGAGTGTTATTCAGTGTTTATTACTAAGAAGAATACAATATCGGACAGTCGGTCGGGCACTCGGAACAGTCCAGTGGTCGGGGAAGAAAGACTGTCAAACACAACCACACATGGGCACTACCAAAAAGGGAACACGTGTGTCAGTACATAGAAAATAACAGAAATGCTGTCCTGGTAACAACATACTGCATGAGCATCCACTTCACTCGCACACGTGAGCTATATTTCCAAATAAGAGCTTTGCAGGTCACTCCAGCTGATCCAGCTGATCACATCTTTCTGCGACCCTGATAATAATTTCGGATCGAGTTTTTTCTACAATTACAAGTGCATTACAAAGAACTTATAAAACCGAATCCCAACACGCATTAAAGGGAGAATCAGCGTAGATTTTTTTTTTAATTTTGGACTAAAATCGTGAATTAGGCATTCACCTGAGTGAAAAGTCAGTAGCGCCAATCGAAAGAGCGCATCTGGGAGGGCAGATTCCGATCACGATAATTTCAACGGCTATTACACGCCCGATATTATAGAGCTTCTAAGTTTGAGTTAAACGGGACTTGAAATAAGCGCCACCAAGCGGACGAAATTTTCTTCTTCTTATAAAAATCGATTCAGAAGAGATATCTCGATGGCTCGTCTTCCGCTTGCATATTTATATGTTTTAGAATCGGTTGACACAGCCTTCCGACCATTTCATATGCTTTTTAAATCTTCGTAAGTAGAAGAATGTGTTCCGCGCCAAAAAAAAAAAATCAACGGCGCGTGTGAATTTTTTGCGAATCTCCACTCGTCCTGCTACTTATTGGAGCAAAAGGACCCACTTGTTTGCCACGCCTACCGGGCAACGAAAATTGATCAGCAGCGTTTCCGATCGGTTCTCGAAGAGTATTCGGAGCTGGTTTGAGAATCTCTACTGGTAATGACTCGTCGTTTCGATTTCAAGATTTCGATTTCTTTGCTAGAAAACATTCACAGTGTGATAGAACTGGCTTATCACACACACACACACAGACTCATTGACGTCAAATCGAAACAGTGTGGATGAAAATGCTCATGTCCGCAGCTGATCAAGGACGGGAAAAGATATTTAAAACTCTGTAAACGTCTGCTGTAGCCTGTAAACTGTACAATAGTTAGAATACCTCGCAATAGCACAGATAATTTGGGTCGCATGAAAATCGCGGGTAGATTTGTGTTATGCAAGAAAAACAACTTTCTTCGTCCTTTCACTGCATAGAAGAAGAAAGCATTTTTGTATGGCTTGACGTTCTTCAATCGTGAATTCCTGTATTTGCATATGTCTGTACTACTGAAACTTAATTTTACTCAATCTGGGAACTTCTGATCGATGAATATTTTCGTTTATTACTTTTTCGATAAAGATCAAAATTTGGAAATGCACCAAGATGTAAATTTTGTTCTGAAATTTTCTGCAAAAAATCGCTCGATATATATATATCTATTATTTTATGCCATCTCGCCTGTTGTCGAATTTTGACGATTTTTTCCCCTTTTTAGCCCGAAAACTTGGACTTGACGACGTGTTAAAAGACAAAGAATCTCTCGCCGATATTCATCAGTTTCTAATTCCATCGACAATGAATCAATCACGTCCTACCAAGCGGAAATTGGATCTTACCTTCGACATTCCGGACAATTCCAAAAAATCACGATTTCCAAATGCCATTTCGCAATCGGCTCAGCTTCTTAACGACAATCAACCGAATTTATTCGAACGATTACCCGACGAACTGCTCGCCATAATCGTTGCTCATGTTCCGATTTACGATTGGCCTTCACTGGAATCGACCGATCATCAATTTCAACGCGGAGTGCAATCGGCTTGGCGAAATTTACGCCAATTGTCTTTGAGCCGTTTCGTGCCTTCGGATTCCGAACCAAAATCGCCGTCCAAAAACGCCTACGAACGCAAATCGAAATTGACGTCGATCGTGACGATCCTACTCGACCGTTCACCCAATCTCGAATCGATCGGCGAATTCGACGTATTGCTCAAATCGATGGAATTACGATTCACTCGTCAATTGATACAGTTTCGAAATTTGCGACGGATCGATTTCGCCGATTGTCACCTGCAACCTCGTCATTTGGCCGAATTCCTCTCGACCTCGGGAAGTCGTGGGCGATTGGAAGAGTTACGTTTGGATCGATCGTTGCGATTCCTCAAATCGTTGACTCCGTGCGAGGCTCGCGGGAAGCGACACCAAAACGACGAGACGCTGCGTCCGGCATTCGGCGATTTGGACGATCGTCCGTCGTTGAAGTTGAGACGATTCTCGTTTCGGGGTAATAATTCCGTCGATGGTGCGTTTCTCGACGATTTGGACGCGTCGCAATTGGAAGAACTCTCCGTAAGGGATTGTCAATTATCACCGACGCATCTGGCTCGATTGCTCGATCGATCGACGAGATTGATCGCATTGGACTTGAGCGTCACGGGTGAGTATCGACCGTTAGACGCTCATGGACCGAATCGATCTATTATCGCCGAAGAAACCGTGGAAGCATTGGCGACATTGAAATCGCCGAATTTGATGACTTTGACTTTGGAATGGGCCGTTCGTGATTCGATCGATGTTCGCGCCAAAGATTTCGAGACTGCCCTGTCGCGATTTGGCCTCGGATGTCCACGGATGGCGACTTTGCTAATGTCGAGGAACGTCTTATGTACGAATGGAGTGATCAAATCGATTGGTGCATATTTCCCGAATTTGATCCGATTGGATTTGAACATTACGCAATGCTCGAGTTCGTACTTGGTCGATTTGGTCAGTCGATTGCAACGTCTGCAAACCCTCGGCTTCTATTCAACTTCTTCGACTCAATCGCTCCAAATCAATGGCGCTGTGATCCGTGCAATCGCTACGCATCTGAACGAACTGATCGAATTGAATTTGCATCTACCAGCGGCCAAGGACACGGATTTTCGGACCTTGAATCAACTGCCCAAATTGACCAGCCTTCGGACTGGTGGTCGATATGTTACGGGTAAGATCGTATTCGATTGGTGCCGCGATTTCGGTAATCGATTGGAAATATTGGAATTGGAGAACCCGGTGAAATTGACGGATTCGACGATGGCCATTGGAGCGAGAGAACTGGGCAATATTCGTCGGTTATGCTTACGTGGATCGGAAATTACGGATGTAACTCTGAGGGCCATCGCTGTTGCTTGCCGGAAATTGGAGCACTTGGATCTGTTCGGTTGTTCGCGAGTGACCGGATCTGGCGTTCAGACTGTGTTCGATATGTGTAAGGAATTGAGGTATTTACGAGCGACGGCGAGACCGATGGAGTTGACGTCGAAGTTGGAGATGAACCGACGAGTATCGATCAATTTGGAGAAAGCGATGTGGGTGGTCAAAGTTGAGTGATGATTTTTTTTCTCGGGCTTTGTGGAGTGCCTAGGTTGGTCGAGCGGGTTGGGGTATGACAGTTATAATCAAATTTCCTGCTCATGACAAGACGATACTGATGGAAAGGTTTTGGTTATGGCGTTCTATGGCAGCTTGGTGCGATACTAGGTCAGCCAAGGAAGCAGAGTTTTGTCACTGTCATAACAGAAATCATGGAGATCGGGTTCACACTTGAGAGCTTTCGACAGCGGCTGTTTAGATCAGGTTTCTGCAATGCTCCAACATCATAGGTTTTGTTCACTGCCTAGCAACTTGCCTCCAGCAGTACAGATAACTATTCTCGAGAAAAAGAAATCGCACACGAAAATTTGAAGATGTGATTTTTGGTGTGTTTGGGTTGGGCACTCACTCAGTAGGCATGGCTAGGTTTTTGGCTGCACGAGTAGCCCGATCGCCGTGTCCGTCCCAACAATAATCCACCGATTTTATTTATGTACACTGTTGCATTTATTCGGATTTATTGATTCTGTTTTTATGAATGTCAATATTGACTTTTCAAAGGAAAGGAGGAGACCATCAATAATTTTCTTCACTTATGAAGAAATCTGCGACTGCTCTGCGCGTATGTATCTGTTGACAGGCATATTCAGTGAAGACATCCGCAGTCTTACCTTGTTCGTCAGCATTTTATTTTTAATCGGTAATGGCCCATTAACTGCAAGACGGTGACTCCATGGTTGTCAGCCGCTCACAAACACCGGAAGACAACTAACACCATGATATCATCACGAACTCGCCTTCACGCATTCAGCATCGCACTCGTCAGTATCGAAACAAACCTCGGTGGTCTTATTGCACTCTCTCTGGAACCATTTACCATTGTTGCACAATTCCAATTGCCCTTTGAAACATCTCGTGCACATATGTCGAAGATTTTCGGTTTTTCCATCCGCGGTTTCTCCGGTGCATGCGATCGATCCAATCATGTCTCTCTTCGATCGGTCCATTTCCATCGGTCGAGGAGAGATGTCATTGTTGTGATGAGAAGAGGTGACAAATATGGCGAAGGCAAACATGAAGACGGTTATGGGCGGGATGGCAAACATTCTCCAACGCAGACAGTCTCTCCGTAAAGCGAAATTGTAACAATGTTGATCTCGCTGGAGAAGAAAGGACTCCTTCAGCGAAGGTAGCAGCTTCAAAGAGAATCGCCGGCGAATTGAAAGCTAATTCATATTCTACTCTCGATCGAAGGGAGAGCTGCTGTTGGGACACAGTTGAGATTTTTCATACGAAGAGGTGGCAGATGCCCGCACAGATGCGGATCCAGATCATATCATTCCAATGTCGCGACCACCGATGGCCTCGGAGTGACAGCCACATGGATCGCTGGCTTTCGAACAGCCGAAGTAATGAACTGCGTCACTTGACTCTTCTTGCAACCAAAGACTGCCAATATGATTTGTCGAACTCTCTTATCGATGGTGGCGACCAAATTGAACGAAATCACATCTCCCAACTCCAACACTCCGTCCATGACGCTGGCGAACAGAACACTAGAGGGGCATAGAGTAAACGATGGCTCCGCGTATATTATCACGTAGAATGCCACGAACATTCCCATACTGATCGCGACACATATCGATTGGCCAAGTACGATAATAATCAATGCGCGTTCCGAGGCCTTCCGCTCGTTGATTCGTCTCATCTCGACGATCGAACATATGCCGCTCTCTGGCAGCTTAATCACAGCTTTCCGATGATAAAGGATCACGATAAGAAAATTGCAGATGATTAAAGAGACAACCCCGATCACCCTGAGGGCGTTTCTTGCATTGGCCAGAGTCTGAGCTAGGAGACCACCTACGTAGATTGTGTTGACACGAGCCCAATAGTAGTCTCCGTTAAACAGTAGTTCCAGTCGAAACCAATCGAAAATGCTTGACGACCAGCCCAATAAAGCGCAAATACTCACAGCAGATATGCGATGTTTACTATGATCAATATTTTTATATCTGAAAGGTTTCCATAAGGCGAAAATTCGATCGGCAGCCATGGCTACAGCCAATAAAAGCGACGTTGTGATACACGAGTTTTGAATCGGTACAGCCGCGTAAGACGCAAAAGCCATGAGTACTCGATTCTGTTGGTACCACATTTGATTACCAGCCTCCACGCCTGAACACAATTTGTATGTGAGCACGAACAAAGTGAAGAAGAAAATTTCTAGAGTCTTCGCTATTGCGAAATAAATCTGATACGTATAAGCAGAATCCTTGCGCGCGCGTTTCGCAAATCCGACGATCAAAAGGACGTGTCCAGTGAAGGCAACAAAAAAGTAAATCGGTGTAAACACGTTGAAAACTGCGAAGTACATTCGATCTTTGATCTGGACCAAGGTTTCTGACACGCCGCAAGTGTCTGAGGAATTATTCATGTTGAGGAACTCCGAAAAACTTTTATTCAACACCCAGGAACTTGTCAGAAAAGGCAAAAAGTCACCGCCTGTCTGGTTGCTAACAAGGTAAAAGGAACAAGCGTGTTGTGCGTCCTTAGTTGATGGCGCCACTAGACCATCATCCTACGCGATATTTTCCATGAACTCTGAGATATCAATGTGGTTCATTAGCATCCGAGAAGATTTGTTAGAGTGCTTTGTGATTAGTCCCACTTCAGGTGCGGTCCATTCCGACCGATGTCGATCTATCACAACATGACTCGAGCGAAACTGGCATGAACTTTTTATGTTATATCATCTGATACGACACTATGCACAAATTTTTGAGCAGTTACGATCATCCCAGGGTCTTCCCTTTCGGATATCTCAAACCCCTTGGTTCTCCAAGCGAGCATCAGAAGCTCCGGCAAACGAGCGACTAATCAGCAAGATTGACCTGATTTGACGCTTTGCGTGTGCATCATCTCGCGTGGATTTCCATCCTTTACCACATTCGAGAACAAAAAACCTGAGACAGCAGTGTCATGACAAGTGAGGATCAATTTGCTGAGTAGTCTCTAATCTTGCGTGAGGCAACTGTTTGATGCATCAAGTGAACGAACAGGGAAACATCATATTCCACTAACGTCTTTTATCCATTAGAATATCGCTGAATGACCTTGTCAGCGACCTAGCGGACAGAGATGTTCTCAGTTAGCCGTGCTTCAGTGTGCGATGTAGTGTAGTGTGCACGTAGCCATGTCGATGATGTGTCTAGACGGGTTGTTGGATTGTTTGCGAGCGAGGTGTACCCCACCACAGTAAAACATCGGATCGACGAATTTAGCCTAGTCTATCAAAATGTGAAATTTTCACGAAAATTGCGCGGGGCTCGGCTATTAAGTTCATACCCCGTAAGTTATAATTTGATTTCTTGTGATTTCCAAAGTTGTTTTTTTTACACAATAATAAATGAGGCGGTACAGACATGTTTAGTTTTTCATTACGTACCTTATTTGTCAGTCAAAAGCGGTTCTAGTCTCTGTTTCAAGTAAAAAACACTAGCTGTAATTTCGCGTTGTTCTTGGAAACCCTCGCTTTATAAGGGGCGCCCCAATCTCGAATTATTTTCAAAAAGAAAAATTTGAAATAGATGTCTTATCCGGATCGGTTATCCGGATAAATTTAATTGCTGGATAGCTGAAAGCCAGGTTGAAAACTTTAGCTGAAAGCTCTTCCTTGATTTTTCATAGTGATTCGAGGATATTTTCTTTATGAAATTGAGATAAAAAAGGTCATTTATTCATTGTGATGGGTGGAAAGGTATGATTTTTGGTTAAAAAACACGAGTCTTCATAATTGGCCTAGAATCCTCTTTATATATACGCTACTGGTCGATTTTGGTGAGGTTTGTTAGCTCATAGACTCGTAGGCCCCAGAAATTCCAACTTAAATTTAAGGATTTTAGCTAGGAAATTTGATGATTTTGGTAACTTTTGGTTTGTTTTGCTTCAAATTTTGACTAATTTGACTCATTTTCATGAGGTTTATTAACTCATAGTCTCATAGGCCCCAGAACCCCCCTTTTATACATACTACTCTCGGGTTTGAGACCCAAAGGAACTCCAGCCGGCTTCGATGGTCTGCGCTGTCTCTGGCAAAGACTATTTCCTGGTCCATCCAAATAGGGTAAGTGCCCTGGTCGATTGTCGATTATCGATGCTTGTAAGTTGGCGGCGATCCATGGACAAGCAATTTGCTTAATTTTTAGGCAGACAGCAGTGCCCCAATTATCTGTACAGTGCCTGATCATGGGAATCGGAAAGTGACAAAGAATGTGGTCCTGGCGATCTAACTTGTGTCACCGACAACTATATGGATGACCTCCGCGGAAGAAATAGCGAAATGTTTTGTTCATGGGCGGTGCTGTTAGATCCGCCCCATGCATAAATTTTTGATAAAACGCTAGAGACATTCTCGCTTGGCGTTTTATAATCGTCAGTTTTGATCTTTCACTGTTTTGGATTTGGGTCTCTCATCAAGACTCAATTAGTTGATACTCTGGCTGTTGTAGTAATTACGATTAGCGCATAAATCTCCATACAGGAGCCAGCACACGCGCCTTCCATCACTGTAAGGTCAAATCTACAATAGGATGATTATCCAGAAACTTTACTTACATAAACAGATCCTCAAGCAGTATGGATGCGTCCACTAAAAATAAGCATAAGAGGTCATTCATAAAAATCGACCGCAAAAAAATCTCGATTTTTGGCCCCCCTCCCTCCCCTTGATCGCTTTTAATAATACACATAGGTATAGCCTATGTTTTGTGTGTGGCGACCACTTTTCACGAACCCCCTCCGTGCGGTCGACCTTT
>JAQGCW010000298.1:0-13041 GCA_034700065.1 Mesodorylaimus bastiani | reverse complement strand
GCGCTGCATTCCGTCTCGTATTGACCGGCCATACGACAAAGTTTGTGCAATTCGAGTTTCAGTTCGGCCTGAAATTGGATCGCTCGAGTTCAAAAGTCCACCGAACGCCGAGCTCTTTTTCGAAGCTCATCTTTCACCTGAATCGAAGCGCTTTGAACGAGATTCCTCAATTCGCTCACGGCGAAGATGCACTCGTCGCAGACCACATCCGAAACGCGACTAGTCTTCACGGACTCGACGAACTTGTACGCGAGCAACAAAGCGAACCGTCTGACCGGCGTGATCGAATCGCGGAGATTCTCCGGACAATATTGGAGCTCTTGGCAAACGGCCGTCGGGTTGTCCTGGAAGTTGGGAAATGTGAGATGCACTTTCGCGGGGCGAACGGGTGGAGAGTATTACGGATTAGGGGACGGATTGATCGAGAGTCAGGAGGAGAGAGAAGACTCACCAAAATGGGCTCGATCTCGTGCAAGACGGTGATCAAATTGGCCACCATATTCAAACATTGGGCCTTGTAGTGCGAGAGAATGCCCATATTGCACATTCGACTCAACAGCTCCTGCACCTTGGCGACCTCTTGCGGATTCTTGATGATGCTGCGGAGTTCGGCCACCAGCAGTTTGCATCCTTCGCACGTGGTCCAGTCCTGAAGATCCGAAAGGTTCGGTTCCGAAAGAATAACCGTAGAGTTCTCCAGATGGCCATTCGGCAGACCCCACCCCGAACGATCGAAAAAAGACCTCCCTGGATCGCCCGAAGGAACCAGGGAATCCAGACCTAACCCCCAGACGGAACCCGAGGTGTATGTCTATTGACGTAAGCTCCAGACCCGATCCCCGCGTCCCATCGCTCAAGCTCCACGGTCACTTACCCCGACTCGGGTCGAATTCGACAAGGAAGCGGTCTCATTGGCGAACGGCATACGATTGTATTTCATCAAGAATCTCTTCAAGGCCGCATCGTCGCCGGTTTGCGCTCGTTGATTTTGTTCGGGCAACGAACCGTAGGCGAAACCTGCAAAACCGGTCTTTGTGATCGCGAGAATCTCCGGGAGGACAGATCGAGGGGCTCGAGGATGGACGTTGGCCAATCCAGGAACCGTTGGAACCCATCCAAACCCCCAACGCTTACCAAATAAAGCTAAAACGGCCAGCAGGACGATCATAGGACGTTCCATCCTTTTGTTTTTCGCTCGAGCCAAAACAACAAGTCAAGAATTTCTGAGCAGAGAGACGAAACGTGAACCGACCGACGGACTATTGAAAACAGCCGACGAACTGGATACGCTTCCAACCTAGCCACACCCCGACGGCCGACCAACAGATTTTGCCCCGGGCAAGGTAGCTTACGATTAGAGCGTTTTCTCGACGAATGCTAGTCAGCTGTCGATGGATGGGTGCAGCCAAGATTCCTTTTCACCCCTGCCGCCTGCTGTTGGCCAATGAATCAAAGGTAGGTCGAGGGGGAAAAAACCTAACGGCAGATTTTCGATATGGCGGACGAACTAGTTTGTGTGTGTGTGTGCAAAAATTTCGGCGTGTTTTCTATTCTGAGTCAATGCAAAGTTCTTCGAGACATGATTCAAGTCCCCCTTATGACTTTGTTTGGTCTTCCGATGAAAGCGGTGAGCACATCCAATATCGTTGGAGTCCCGCCTTGACAAATATCAACGGTTTAGTCTTCTTGTTCGAAGTTTGAAAGCTGCTTTCATCTTGCAATCTGGCTGCTTAGTTTCGCCTAGTTTTTATCAGCTGATCTCATAAGTTTAAAGTGAATCATGATAACTTGCGCTTTGCACAGCCCCCCAAAAAAACCAGCTTATTTATATCTTCTCATCACTAGAACGCGAAAAGCACCGAAAAATCTCATACTACTCATCAGAAAGCTAAACAAGATCGCTCAGGGCATATCCAAAATCTGCATCAAAGGGGAAAATGCTAGACAGTCCTAATCAGGAGGGGTGCAACGATATCATCAGAAATTAGGTTTGCATCCGAAATAGTACACGCGGCGGATATCATCAAAAAGAGAAAGAAAGCAATTGAGCATTGGTGCATAAGAGAGCGAGCCACGAACCGGTCGTCACCACACGTGCACATTTTTTACCGTATTTGGGGAGCCCCGGGCTAATGAGAGTGAAGAGAGAAAGTACAGAGAGGGACAGGAGGGATCCAGGAGACGAGTTCAGAGGATCCAGGAACCGGGAAGAAGGAACACGGGTTCAACTGATCATCTTCTATGGTGGGATAAAGTCTAGCAGAATAGAGAAGTTATCGTCAGTGCAAAAAAACAACCAAGGGAGATCCATAAAGGAAATTTGAAACTTCAAGGACCACTCTTAAACTTTCCACATGACCCTACGCAAATCGAAAATCTGCCTACACTCATCGGTTTCTATTGGAAATCTAAACCCGAAAACTATCTAACCAGCGATTGCAAGCAAATCGTGGTCGACTTAGCCACCACCATGGATCCGTGCGGTTTCTGCGGCGATCGCTTCGATTGTTGGGAGCTCGGAGGCGGCGGCAGGACGATCGGCGAGACTGGCTTTTGTTGCTGTTGCTGTTGTCGCTTCTTCTGATAATGTCGACTCAGGCGTTCGTAGAAGAACGCTTCGCTCGTGGACGGATGACCGTTGAACGAGTCCAACAACTTCATCGCACGGCGTACCAAGGTCGGTTGGACGGTGGCCAACCGCTGCATCAGTTGAGTGGCGTATCGTTGCAGTTGCAAGGAGTCCGTGTCGCGTTGTTGGAGTTCCAGGAGAAGCTGGAAAAGAAATCCATCGAGCAATTATCGATCCGTCCGATCGAGCCGCCCGACCGAGCCGCCCGTACCTGCTCGTGTGTCAATTTCTTCAACAGTTTGATGTCGACCCCGGACGATTGTTGGGTCCGCGGCAGGCCGGTTAACAGCTCCGGATCGAAGTCCAATATGCACGCCAGCAGCTGATCGATAAAAACGCGCAGCTTTTTCTTTTGCAATTCGACGAATCTAATGGATTGGACGATCTGAAATCGTGTATCAAGCTCGAAGATCTTCGGCCGGAAGATCGCCCAGGCATCGTACGTACCGAGAGGGCGGCGGGCGGTCAGCCGTCATCATCACCAAAGAAGGCGCCATGATCATCAGTCACTAACCAGGGACGAAAAGCTTTCAAAGGCACGACGGGCGGCGGGCGGGCGGGGATACGCGCGCAAGTGATATACGTTCAGCAGATTCTCTCAGCACGAAGGAGAACATCATCATCATCAGAAGAAGAGGAGGCTGCGAAAGCGAGAATCCTTGCAGGCAGTGTCGATTGCATTCTCGAGGCGACTCGATCGATTTGCACCAAATGAGATTGGTCGATAAATCAGGCCCAAATACCTTCGGCGTCATCATCCTAGAGGAGAGGGATGAAAAGAAAAAAGCGTAAGCTTCCGGCCAATAATATGCCATTCATCATTCGGGAGATCAGCAAGAATATCGGCCAATCAGCCAAAAAGCAAGCGACAAGTTCCGGATGCGATGGATACGGATGTCCCGAATCCCCGTAAGAGACTCCCGGGGCCTCCTTACCTGATCGACGGGCGAGAACTTGAGGTCCTTAGCTAGCGACGAGGAAATGGAGCCCATCGAGGTGGCCTCGACGGTCATCGGCCGAGCGGGCGATGTAGCAGCGGACAACGCAGCGGCATTCGTTCCGCTCGTCTCTTTCATATCGTTGAACAATTTGATCCGACGCGCGTTCTCCTCTTTCAACTTCTTGATCAATTTCTCCTTGTGACGCCGGAGACCTTCGACCTCGTCAGGATTCTTCGTTTGGGACGTTTCGAGGAGAGCGATATGGGCGTCCTTCTCGCTAATGGCCGCCAGCAGGGCTTCTTCTCTGAAAAGGATATCCGATCGATCAGGTGAATGCCCTTCCCTGATCTCGAATCCGTCGGAAAGTCTGACCGGAGCAGAGAGCTGGACTTACTTCAACTGTAACACCTCCTCGACGTGTTTCCTTCGTTCGTGTTTCAACGATCGGATCAAGGAATCCTTATCTTGCTTGTCCTGATTCAATATGGACAACTTGCCGCCGAGCTCGTCGTATTGTTGTTGCAATTTGAACATTTGATCGCGATATTGGATCATCTGCGATGGAAAAACGACGGCGGTCGATCATCGCGGCTGATCGCCGAGAGGAGAGGGGCCAAGGCTCACTTTAGCTTCCAGCTGCTGCGTCGTCTGCTTCTGTTGAGCCATGGCCATCTCGCGTTCGGTCGAGATGTTGACACTTTCCTTCAAGGCTTCTTCCAACTCCTCGACGCGTTGCTCTTTTTGACGAAGTCGCATCTGAAATGCAAAATCAGATTAGACTCGACGGGGACGAGCAGATCTAAACCAGCGCGTCTTACCTGCTGATCCCAAGCCAGCTTGGGATCCTTCGGCATATCGGGAGCGGCCGTGGATGGGACGATCTTCCGTTCGATGGTGGTACTGTATCGGGTTTGGGATTCTTCGATTTGCCTGAAAACGAAGGGGAATCTAGTCGGAGTCAAGGGGATGAGCGTTCGGAGGCCATGCGTCTCGGGACATCATGCCCACCCCTTCCCATTCACTACCATATAGGGATTTCGACCAAACAGAGCATGCACGGAGAGCTAAAGCTAAAGCCGAGGGTCTGAGCGTCAGCTTACCAAGAGGAGGGATATTTCGGGCGTCTGTGCAAAGGCGATTACAAGCCGGGTTAGAGGCGTCACGCGAAAAGAGTCGTCTTTGAGCTGACTCGGGGCGCTTACCTTTCGAGCATTCGAATCTGCGTATTCAGTTCTTCTTTCTCCTTCTCCAAGGAGGAGACGATCTTGAGCAATCGTTCGACCTCGGCGCGAGTTTCTTGCAAGTCTCGATTCAATCGCTCGAATTCGTTCACATAGAAATCGCCGTCGGCTTGTCGGGCGGCTTGGATTTGGACATCGGATCGCACCGAGGTGACTTCTCGGTTCAAATCCGAGATCTTCTCGTGTTGACTTTCGATTAGGACCTGAAGAGGAGAATCGTGAGTTTGGGCGTGGGAAGTCCAGTACCTTCGAAAGGGGAAATCGGCCGCGGGCAATGGTCGAAGAAAGAGTTGTCGAAGAGAAGGCGAATCGATCAGTGCAGAGGAAAGAGGACATGCAGAGAAAGGAAGGAATATGCGAGCAGACGATACTTGACGATCCGTGATGTCCTTTTGGAGTGATTCGATGGCCATACGCAAATCGCGCACCTCCCGTCGATGCACGTCCAACTCTTCCAAACGTTCCGATTCGATTCGATCGCTTTGATCGCGCATTTGTTGGAGTAGGCGATCGCGTTCTCGATTCAGTTCGTCCAGTTGCTCCTGGAAGGCGGGGAATGAGGATGATCAGTCCGACGGTCCCGACAGTCCACCCGGAGTCACGGTCCTCCACGAGTCCAAAGAAGGACGCCACGGGCTCGAGTAGCACCACGGAAGGTTCCGAGACTCCCTTACCTGGAACTTTTGATGCTGAGTTGATGATTGCGGGGCGGCCAGTTTTTGCTTCAAGACCTCGAGTTGATTGCTGCGTTCTTTGATCATGTCCTCGAGCGAGTCGATCTGAATCGGGAGGAAGATTTCTCGGCCTAGCGAAAAGCCGACGGCGAATCTCCGAGTGAATCGGCTCACCTTCCGCTGGAGACTGTTCACTTTCCCATCGCGTATCTTCAACTGCTCTTGCAAATCGGCCAAATCGTTCTGGTGTCGATTCTTCTCGATTTGTGCTTGTTGCAATTGTTGCGTCTTTTGTTCGATCGTCTCGTTGCGCGCGTCGAGTTTGCCGCGGAGGGCTTTCACCTGCGAACACGAGAGGCCAGCTTAGGCATCTGGGTAATCGGATCCTGTTGATCACACTCACGTCCGCTTGCATGAGACTGATCTGCTGCTCCTTCGCCGTCATGGCGTCCTTCATCAAGTCGAGTCGTTTCCTCAAATCGCCCGCTTGCTCTTCGGCCGTGACCGATCGCGCGTGATTCGTCTGCAACTCGGCTTGTTTCTGTTTCAACTCGATCTCCATCTTCTCCACTTTCGCTCTGATCTCTTGATATTCTCGATCGGTGACCGATTTCTCGCCCAGATACGAATCGCGCGGATTCCCGACTAGTCGCCCTTTCAACTCGCGGAGATGCGAGATCTCGGTCTCGTACGCTCCGACCAGTTGTTCCAATTGTTGTATTCGCGATTGTTTGGTATCGACCAGCGATCGGAGAGCCGTGGCTTCCAGGTCGGGATTCAACATGGAGGTACCTCCGCGATGAGAAGACGACGAACCGAGATGAGCATAATCGCTGAACTGGTTTTGCGTGTGCCGTAGTTTCTCGGTGGCCGACACGCATTCGTCGCGAAGTGCTCGGAGATCTTGATCTTTCTGTTGGAGCGAAGCTTCGTATCGACGACATCGATTCTCCAATTCGATTTGGCGTCCTCGAGATTGTTCGAGCTCTAGTCGATCTTGCGCAGCGCTGTAGGTGAAGGTGCCTGGAGAAAAGAAAAACAAGCGTAATCGAATTTGGATCGATCGTTTAAACCGGCCGGCGGCCGACGAACCTTTGGCTTGTAGCATGTCCAATAGTTTCTTGATCGATTCGTCTTTGGACGCCAACGTTTGCCGTTGCGATTCTATTTGCATTTCCACATCGCGCAGTGTCTCTTTCGATAAGGTCAACTCGCGGTGAAGCCTGGTGAAAGCGAGTTCCCAGAGGTCAAGAACAGCGAGTTCCGGTATGGCTCTGCATATGCGAGTCTCGGCTAACCTTTCCTTCTCCAATCGGACCGCTTCGTATTGTTCCTTGGAGACCGAGTGCATTTCGGTATCGCGTATGGTTCGGGACAATTCGTACTGGCATTGTAGCTCCGTTTGTAACTGGCGAATTACTTGAGCTTGCCTCTGGAACAAGAGCTCTCTTGATGAGGGTCTCCGAGGGTCTAAATCGGGGTCTGGAGACTTAGACGGATGGCTTCTTTGGATACAGTAACCTTCAGGGGGCTCCCGGGTAAACAAGAATGGTCCGAGAGGGTCCGATCATGCTTTTTCCTACTGTGTCATGCAATTCGCGTTTACTCAAGATGAATTGACCAATTCTCTCACGGCTAATATGCGTTTTCCTCACGATACCATATTCGGGAAGGAAGGCTTTACGGGGAATACGATCTGTGCAAACATGCAAAGCTAATGCTTCTAGTTTTTCTCGTAAAAACACATCGACCCGCCTGGCACCCCCGTCCGAACCGAGAAATATTTTCGACTCAACTTATAACGAGAGGGCCAAAACTATTTGGACCGATTCCCAGCCAGTCCCATATGGGCCGACGAATCTATTTTCGGTGCCTCTCGCCTCGTGCGTTATGTCATTTTGATCGGTCGCTGCCGTTTTTTTTTGACCAGCCACGAGCCAGAGCGGTGGCAAAAAGGGCGACCAACAACTTCCGTCGATTGATTCTCTTCATCCGGTCGTCCTGCCGAGGCCTTCGGAGGGAGGAGTACCGACCGAGTCCGAGCGCGAGGGCGGCCAGCTGGGACACGCACTGATCAATGAGACACATAAGCTTTCTGGCTGAGAGACTCTAGGATAACGGGTAATGCCCTTTTTGAGGGCAGCGATTTGCCGCCGTCTAACTTCCGACCGCCCCTGGCTTCTTCTCCTCGGAGCTCACTCGACCCTCGTCCGGACACACGGGGGCTTTTATGAATAAGCTCCTAATACGGTCGGTCGGTCGAGGAGTATCGCGTGAACACAGCCAACGACGGACGACGTCAGTTTTTATGCCCGTGGGCGCCGGGAGGAGGTCTAGGAATAGAGACATTTTAGCAGCAGCAGCAGAGAAACGTTCAGGTTGCCAAGTGTTGGATGTCCTCATCATATATGGCCTCTCTCTCTCTTTTCCACGACGAGAGGAGACCACACAGGGCGGACGGAGGGAGAGAGAAAAAAAACTTTATCCCCCATAAGCAAAAGCGTTTCGTGCTAAGCTCGTTCGTTTCGCTCGGAGGATCGAGTTCGAAGGCGACATCATCGTATCGACCCATCCGACCGACCGCCGGACGAGGTCGTCGACACACGGGAAAGGCCCCATTGCCCCTGCCCCCGCCCGTGGCTCCTTCGTCGGCAACCCATATCCGAACCATTACCGCCCCATAACCCGCCCCGAGTAAGGGACGTACGGACGTGGGACGGAAATGGCGCTTTGGTGGCCGAAGAAGCGAGCGAGCGAGCCGAACCAGTAACGAGCAGAGAGAGAGAGAGAGGAGACCGGAAGAGAACAAACGAGGCCGCCGGCGAGAGGTAGAAGGAACGAATTTTCCAAAATAAATGCTCAAAAACAAGGAAAAGCCCTCCCTGCCCGATCGGTCTCGAGGCGCCAGCAGCCGTGGAGCCCGCGCGGTCTTTGTGCTCGCTGCGAACCACCGAATCCGAGTAATTACGGTTCACTCCCGACCGAGGACAATGCAGATGACTCGAGGGTCCCATGGAGGTTGTTCTTCTTCTCATTCTTATCACACATCCACCAGGAACGAACCCCCAAACTGCAAAAACCAGTCCGACCGAACCCCAACTTGGGTCCTTGCGCATTCATTCTATCGAGATGCCTACACACCACGCTCGGCTAATCAAGCTTGTCGGGCGAGAGAGAACCCTGGCGACTGGCCGCCATTCCCTTCGCCCATTCAAGTGCGAGCCTATGCATAACTGAATGGACTACAAGGAGCTCCCTCGAGACACCCAGCAGAACCATCCGAATGAGTCCAGGCCGTTGAAGAAAAAGACAAAAAAACAAAAAGACCCAAACCTGAGCTTCCTGAGAAACGATGCGTAATTGTTCGTGAATCATCACCGATCGAGCCGATTCCTCTTTGCGCATGGAACGTTCCTTTTTCAATTCGGGACTCCAGAATGTTTTTATACTGTTCATATTGGAATTCAACTTTTGAACCGTTGACTCGTATTCCCGCCGTAACAATTCGTATTCCCTTTGTAATAATGGTAATGGTACGGCGAACGGATCCGCCGCCGGTCCACCATCGCCGCGGGTCAAGTAGAGTGCTTGCGGGGCGTTGGGATTGCCGCCGGGGCCACCGCCCACGAACGAATGAGGAGGTGGCGGTTGCTGCGATGGGGGCGGCTGCTGTTGGTGTTGGAGATAATGTTGATGATAAGAATACGGATTGATCCCTTGGGACGACATGATCGGAAAGCCACCACCACCACCACCTCCACCGCCGCCGCCCGCCCCACCCGCCGCCGTAGCTTGTCCGTAGGGAGCATTCGTCGACAGGAGAACATTCGAGAACGGACTGCCGCCGCCCATGGCGCCGCCGTGAGGAGCCGAACTCAAATGCAAAAGATTGCCCTGAGATAATGAGAATCCACCTCCGGCGTACGGGAACAGCAGACCACCACCACCGCCGCCGCCGCGCAAGCCGCCTATCATATCCGCATTGTTGGCGGTTGGATCGGCTGGCGGGGCCGCAGTCGATTGGCCACCACCTCCGCCGCCTCCATCGGCGATCGATTGAAGCAACGGATCGTATTCGGCCAATTCGGATGCATCCAACGATCGATGCGCTCGCATCCGATTCAAATCACGCTTGCTCCTCCGAGATGGCGGTTGCTCCGACGAATCGATCATCGACTGATCGTAGGGCGATCGTGCTTGCGAGCCGCCCGCCCCACGCATCATATGATACTGAGGATGATGATGATGATGCGAGGACGATGAGGCGGCGGCGGCTGCTTCGACTAGCGCCATACCCGGGTTGGGCAATGATGAGGGACCGTGAAAGCCCACGGTTCCGGTCACATTTCCTTGGCCGGATGCTTGGCCGCCGCGACCCGCCGACATGGAACGACGAGAGAACGGCGGCGTATACGTTGTTGAATTCATCGTCCTCATCTCTCGACACCCGCCCGCCCTCTCTCGCTCGCCTCCCTTTCCCCCAAGAAGGAGGGGATTAGATAATGACTAATGATCAAATACGAAGAGCCGATTAGTGAGGGCGTCAATTCTCATCCTTCCCTTTCTTCTCCTCCTCCTCCGCCGCCGCCGCCGCAAAGAATCGACGAGATCTCTCTCGATGATCGCCGCTCGCAACTTCGCCGTTCGTCGTTCCACGAATGCTTGATCGTTAAATGCATAATTATTCCGCCCGCACACCTCGACGTACGGACTAACGGTCGAGAAAAGTAAGACGTCACACGGGCCTATAGCTCTCGTCGTTGCACGCGCGCCGCCTCGAGGACAACTTGTTAGCTGGAAATGGCGACTGAAAATCCATACGGCCAAACGATGGAAGGTTATTCGTTCGAGGAGAGAGGACGGTAAAGAAGCAAAGGCGCCAATCAAGGACGCAATGGTGTCGGTTAAACCTAGGCGACACGACCCGTGTCCGGCTGGCCGGAGATCTCGGATATTGACGAGCTTGGCGGTGAGGGCAGACAAAATTTAAGAGCCAAAGGACAGTTGAACCAGTGCTCAGAAAGCGCGCGCGTTTAGACCCTCTGTCACCCCACAGATCTTGAAAGACCCCCCCAAAGACCCAAGATCAAACTACGGCACTTACCTTTGCTAATCGATCAGCGATCACTTTCTTGAAACTGATCCAATGTTGAGACGATCAAAGACCAAGGACGAATTAGTGGAGCATTACAGTAAGTGTAAACCCGGTGATACGAATTATATCAGTATCGACCAAAGTCACACTTACGAAACTGCAACCACAGATTTTGCAATCTGCTCGATGTTGGAGGAATCTGAAAATGAAAACGCAGCTTAGAAAAGAAAGAATGCAATCAAAATCAAAATGATCTTACCGGATTCCGCAATAATCGAAACCAATCAATATACCAAGCTCGAGGATACTCGCTCGACTTCAAGGGCTTCAGACATTGCCAAAACAATCGATTGACAAGTTTTGGACACTGCCTGAAACTGATCAAGCCAACGTACTGAAAACCAACAATATCCAATGAATATGACGAAGAATTTCCAATCGAATTCAGGCCTAGACTGGTGCAATATGGATTTCAAATCGCATCATTTTGCACCGGACTAAGACCGAACGCGATCGGACGACGACGAAACGAATAGAAATCGGCTACCGACGAAGTACTTCGAGCATAGCTGAGTGTGGATCTAGTCATGCATTTATATTCCGCAAGACGAGACACACACCCAGATACGCCCCAAAGCACGTTTTGAAGTCGACCTCTTGACGACGAAGCTCGAAAGTAAAATTGGCTACCATACCCAGCCAGGTTGGGATGTGATAGATAACTCGATGATTTCGATCACTACCCAAACCAAGCTCGGCATGGATAGCGCGGCGAGATAGCGGAAAGCGCTGAGAAAGCTGATCGCAAAGCTTGAATACAAACCCGGTGAAGTTATGAAACAACTTTTACCGAAAGTTGTATTCAAGAATCGAAATTAGCAGAGGCGATCGAAAAAGAGAAACTGATCCTCAAGAGATGAAATGATGAGATGAAGAAGATGATACGAATCCTCAGGAAACTGGTCCTCATGCGACCGAGGACTTGCAGATCGAAAATTGCGCAATGCTGAGAAATCAAAATCGCGCAATTTTGAGCTAATAAGGTTTACCCTAATAGAAATAAGCAAAAACGTTACCCACGGCGATATCCCAAGAAAAAACAAGACGCCAACCCACTCATTCACCCCAAAAGACAACCCAACCAAGTCTCGAGTAAACTCCAAGGAGCTAGCTGCTGACCCAACCAACCCCAAAGCGAATCGAACTGATCGAATGAAGAACCCATCATCCATCGTGTCCTTATATACCCGAGGAAAGGAGAGAGCAAACGAGGAAAACAAAGCAATTATGAGGCGATATGACCTCTCTTATCGAAGGAGACGCTACCCCGAAGACAATAACGCCTTGGCTGAGGAATTCCACGGGACGACGGGTGCCCAAAGATCAAACAGGGGGACTTGGCGTCACGGTCCAGGACCTTGTCCTCGACTCGACCCAGCTGGAATCCCGAACGATTGGACGTGGACAGAGAAGGAGAACCCAGTCACAGCACCACCACACAACCCAAGCCAACCCAACCAACTCCTCCACAGGCGAGGCGAGCGAAACTTTCGTAACCACGAGAGCCCGACTGTTCGGCGACATCCCCTACCAGGCGTCCTAGTCTCCACAGTCCCCCACCGTCTCCTAGACTTATATCAGCAGGCAACCAATTTTTTATGATCGAATCGAGCATCTAGCCCGATTCGTTCTTTCACAAAAAAGAAAAAATATTCCCCCCACAGCCCAATCCTTACGCAATTTTAAAAAAAAAATCAAAAAATCAAAAAAATCAAAAAACCCAAAACAGCAGTTTCTTACCTCGGTTTCTTCACAAAATCGAAATCGTCCGGCGATTGTGATCAATCTAATTGAACCTCGAATAGCTTGACCATTGAACAACGATCGAACGAAATAAGAAACATACGAAGAATACAGATCAGACACGAAATTCAGAGCGACGCGAGGACCCAACCGCTCGTCGGTGAATGAAATCGTCCCAATGAAAGACAGACAGTGGACGACAGGAAGAATGATCCAATCGGTAGCCAAAACCGGAAGGAGACAAAACGAGAAGTACTAGGAGGAGACACGACTAGGACAGGAATGTCTGACTGGCCTGCTGCAGGCTGGGGTCATTGGGGGCGGCGAAGGGAAGCTTGTTGATGAATCTTCTCGCACAGATCATCAAAGCGTTCCTTCCTCTGTCATAAGCGAAACCACACGCGAATCTAAAGCGGCGGGTATGTTGAAAAAAAGGAAGGTTTTGGTGACTTGATCTGGATCATATTTGGCTTCTTCTCTTCATGTTCATGTTTTTTTACCTCTTCATGTTACTGTGGCTCGAAGCAACTAAAATTTGCATACCAGGAACATACACATTGTCTATAAGATAGGTAATCGAACAGGCACAACACTGCCAGTCGGAAGTCACCATGGTCGAAACAAAGACGCAAATTCACTCATGAAAAGCGGTTACAGT